>JAQFYM010002985.1:0-20596 GCA_034694785.1 Agrenia bidenticulata | reverse complement strand
AAAATGTACATAATTTTACCAAGTTTCAAAGAAATCTTTACATTTATTTGCAGCCAAAAATGTTATCAACTATATTTACTATGGTGTAATACGTACCATTCGTCGGATTCTATAAGTTATTTTTTACAATTTTATGTTTTTTACATTTAAAAAATATAATGAATCTACGCCAAAAAAACATGAAATTTTTTTTCTGCTGATTTAATATTGCTCAATAATAAATTAAGATGGTAGCATAAACAAAAATACAAATTTTGATTGGATCACTGTCTACCACTAAAAAAAAGATAAAATATAAAAAAGGGGGCCCCAGAAAAAAAAGTGCCCCCGGGCTTCCTAAAATGTAAATCCGCCCCTGGTTAGGGTTAAAGTTAGGAACAGGGTTGAAGTAATCAAAAATCAAAAATGACAGATAACGAATATTAAATTATAAAAAGTAATCAGATATAGTTAACATGCTTTACTGACACACGTAAATTCTGTTCCAAGATGTTTTGTTATATTTTGCAAAGACTGCCCTGAAATTCGAATTTTCCCGAGTTTATCATCTCTTTTTGGCGCACGACGGCGAGTTATTCGCAGCCCTATAAATAGATTTATTATTATTGTTTTCAAGTATTTTTATGTAAAATTCTATAAATTTTTGATGAATTTACAGACCTCGAGATAAATGAGAACTACTAAAAGTAAAGAGCATGCCAATATTTGACCAATATATGAGAAAATAGGATTCCTTTGTTTGCTTTTTTTTGCTACAAAAGTTATGGCGTAATTTTCATATAAAAAAAAGTACATTTTTTCAGAATTAAATAACTTCAAATGTAACCAAAGAAAACGCTAGTAATAAAATTGGTTCATATATCGTTTTAGTGCTTAGAAAAATATATTATTGTACAAAAAAAAATATGAATTTATCACATAAAACTGTATTACCAAATTCAACGATATAGCTGGTTTAGTTTTTTTTTTGCTCTAACACTGAAAAAACGACACATCGTAACTGATTAAAAAAGCAAAATTTTATAGTAGTATTTGGTTGGTGCCAGGTAAGTATATGCGATAACTTATAGCAAATTAAAAATGAAACTGGTATTGCCGTGTGCGATGCTACACCTTTAGGAACCTTCAGGACTACAAACAAATTCTAGTTTACGGTTAAGAGTACTTTAATGCATATCATGTTATGTTTTTTTTTACTTCCGTAGATAGTTTCTGTCTATCTGTAAAGTTTATTATGCATTTTCTTCTACAGCTAGTGTAACAATTTTTACTCTGGGTACAATTTTACACACATCAAATTTGTGTGTGAAACTTACAACTTGGCTTGGTTATGTGGGACGATTATAAATTCAGAACGCAAGTAATTTTACCTATGGGTAAATTATTTTTACCATGATAATTATAAAATACACAGAAAAAGGCTGTGTATTTGCGACCCATGATTGTGCCTGTGCCCAAAAGATATCTCTAAACCCAAAATAACCATGGGTACTGTTCGTGCATCTCGTCCCATGTGATAATGTCAGTTAAAAAAACATAAGGGTATATTCTTAGGTATCAATTATGGGTACGCTGTAAATTTTATACCCATGGGTTAAATAGATTAGATAAAGGAGTTTTAAAAAGAATAAAGTATAATACCTATAGGTAAAAATTAAATACATTAAGGGAAAGTACCCATGAGTACACAAAAATTGTTTTTCGCAATACCCAAGGGGTAATGAATATACCCATGGGTATCCCCAAAAACAAGTTTTTTAAGTCCGTATGTACTATTACCCTTGGGTAGAATCATATACATTTAATGGCCTTGAGTATGTACTTATGGGTATATCCAAATACACAGCCAATATTACAAAACTGAGTAAAAACTATTTTTTTTGTAATGCTTAGATTTATCATGTAACTTCTTCACGAAAAAAAGTATAAAGTGCCAGTGACTTTAAAATAAAATAAAAGTCATTAAAGCTCGATGTTATATTTTCTTTTATAGGTTTTTTCTTAATTAAAGTTAATAATTTGTTTAAAGTATTTTTAACACTTTCTTTTTTAATAAATTGTAATTTGACTGAAGCATACATTGGGACCATATATGAAAATATTGGCGTTATGGTGGAACTAGTTTTTACTGTTATTCTTTACGGTTATCGCTTATTTGGAGTCGCTGGTTAATTAATTTTCACTCTAGCCAAGACTGTTTTTTTGTTCGAAAAACCCATTTTTTTATATAACAAGTAAAATACTTTTGTTGAAAATGTAAAAAAAAACTAAAAGAATTTACAGTAATTTTTGGACACAACATGCGATCAAACTTAATACGGCTATAACACTTACGCTAAAAAAAACGCTTTGTATATATAATATGAAAAATATCAACAACAACTAAATTAAAGATACCATTGTAGAAAAATATATAACTTTTGTTGTGTTTTGTTGTTTCAACGTATCAAAGAAAAAATTACAATTTTCTTTTTTTGATTTTACTTTTTAATTTACTATTTTGATACCATGTATTCTCGAAGCACTCGAATCGATAGTTCGAATTTTTAGTATTGTAGTTATTTTTTCAGTATCATCAATAATATCCAAGTCTTAAAAATTTCATTTTTATTTTAAATTTAGCAGAAACATCATTTTCTTTACTAAAAAGAACTTTAACTTTTTTATATTTCAAAACCGAAAAACGCATATTTTATATTTTCAAACTTGTTTTGCATATTAGAATTTATATTTTTGGTGTTTTAGTAATGCTATCACGTATCTGAAACACAACATTTTTTTGAGTAAGCTCAGAATAGGATAACTTTTAGCAAACATTTATTATCTAAATTTTAAAGTTATAAAATCGGAAATTCTATTAATACTTTTTTTTTTTGACTTTTTTGTTATCGTATCTAAAAATTGCAAAAATGTGGAAGTGTTTAATAAAAAAACAAGGAATGTAATTATTTTGGCACCACAACAGCATGACTATAAAAATTATACAGAAATGCAAAATTTTTCTATTGTACAGGCAAGAGTTTATACAAAGTCAATTAGCCGTTATTAAAAAGCCTTATAAAATACCTGGATATATATATGTGGTGTATAGATAAAAAACAAAAAACCAGGTCTACTGGTTTTAAAGCCCCGGAAAAATTTTTAAAGCCCCTGCTCGACTTAAGGCAAAAAAAAAAAAAGACGAAAAGGTAATTAAGTATAATAAAAAATCGTTAATATAAAAAAAATATGCAAAACTTGAAATATATATTGCAGGAAATTTTTGTTTGGGTATCCATATAGTTATATATGTAAATGCTATTTCGTCTGGTTTTTTGCCCTAAGTCAAGCAGGGTCTTGAAAAATTCTCAAGGGATTAGAAACCGCTAGTACATATTAAAATAGTTCACAACTTATAAAGCTTTAGGTTTTACGATTTTTCGATTCGGTATGGCAATATCTACATACCGAGTTATGTTTATACATGAATAAAACTTTAGCCATAAGTTATTGAATTTAGTTTACTTACAATTATCTTCTCAATTTAACTTTTTGAGCAATCTGTCACAGTTCATTTTATATTTATGTCTTTAATACTTTCGAAAATAGTCTTTTCCTTATAACCATTTTACAGCACTGCAGCTTCAGAAAAAAATTTGCCATTACGAACAAATCAGCCGTTGTTATATCGCCAAAAATACTGCCAAATTTATGAGAGTTTTTCGTGGCAACTCTTTTAAAATGTATCAAAGAATTTGTAACTTACAGTCGGGTACACCGCCGTATTTTCTTGGACTGCTGGATTTCTTCATTTTAAAAATTACAAAAACATTTTCTCAGATTTTATTTACATTGATGCTAATAAAATTAAACTTTCTCGCCAAATTATTCTCTGTGTTATACAATTTAGTTTGTAAATAAGTGACTGCACTGCATGCCAACAAAAATCCTTATGGGCAATTCAATTTTATATTGTCGTGTATGCTTGGAATCTGATCATAAGCGAGTTTCTAACGGATTTTGATTATTTATTGTCATGTATTTTGGCGCATGCGTATGTTGATAAAAATTTTAGCTGAAGTTACTGGCCGTGTCTGGTTTATCTGAAACAAATTCATTTTGGTACTGTTTTTTAGTATTTTAAACATACGTGACTGGTTTTCAATTTTACTCTAACCATAAATCAGTTTTAATGGGCAAAAGAGTATCTTTGTCTAGTATTAAAAAACTGTTTCAAATCATAAACTGTTACTTTTTTTCTTCTCGTTTTAAGGTGAACTTATACAATATTTCACGGGTGTTGCTTTTAGGAAACGCCTGCATAAACGCCATGTAAAGTAAGAAGTGATAAAAAATCAACAAGCATAATATTTATTTAAAAACAGACACGAAAACTGTTTCCTAAATAAAAACTGTTGTATAAGACAGGTCTATCTAAACCAGACACGTTCGTTACATTTGTATAGAATTAGGTACAAAAGCAAACTGTGTCTATTAAACCGGACACGATTATAAATTTTTTCACATTTTTGTTATTAATGATCAAAAATTAAGACAAGTATTAAACAGCTTTTGATTATTTATTTGTGCATAATACTACAATAAGTGAGCAGTGATCTTACTTTTAAACTGTAAAACTGATACCAACCGCCTATCAAAACAATGAGCTATATTAGATTTTGTGTTTGATTTGTAGTCCAATGTTATGTTGTCTGAAAAAAGATATTTTGCTAATAATGCGTTGATTTTGTACCACAAACCTTAAACTACTGTATAGTATTGTGCGAAAACTGCAAATGTTCGTATAAATAATGCATTTTGTTGACCATATTATATCTGGTAACAATAAAGTTGACTTTAATATACATAAATTATTACTAGGCCTGTTTTGGATTCTGTGAAAAACTTATCTTTTTTTTGACGATAAAAAACATTCAAAATCGTAAAATAAAAGGTATATGATATTTTTATAATGTTTTTGTATTTTTGAAGAGCGCATAAAACAACCAAATATTTTGATTTCTAGACGTGTAAATTTTTTAGCATAATAATACTCGTATCGAAATAAATAGCAGCCAAACCAAAAAGTAAACAAAATGACATATTCAAAAAAAAACAGCCGAAATCCATGTAAATTTGTGCAATAAATCATTTTTTCATTCTATAGAGTAACATAAAAGCAGCGCTTATTATTACATAAAAAAATATAATGGACAATTTAAAAAATATTTAACGCAGGTATAGACAATTTTTTTAGCAAGAATATGGTTCATTAACATAATTTTTTTTTTGTGGAAAATTGTAGTTACATTGAAAAATTTATACTTTGACAAATTTATTCTACTTGAATAATGCATGAATATTTTTATACACAAAGTACATTGCCTATTATGGTTTAATATATTTATAGATGCAAAATAACACTAATTTGTGTATGTGTTACAGTCAGTATGTGAAATTGGTCATTTTATAAAGTCACTAGTCAATTTATGAAATGACTGATGACATAGACAGTTTGTCTAATGGAAAAAAATATTAAACAAAATGACTAGTTATTTTGTATAGTAACTTTTAATCCAGTCAATTTGTAAAAAAAATCATTCAAATTAAATAAATACAAATAATTAGTTTTTATATATAATAACACGTCAGTTTGTAGAATAAAAAAATTCTACATGACTACAAAAAAAGCTCGCTCCGAATATGATAACAAAAAGGATTTCTTTTGAAACAAAAAACGCTAACATAATTTTAAATCCGTCCGAATTTATAATCGCTGTATTTTTACTTATAAAAACCATTTAAACTCTGTTTTTTTATTCTTCATGTATGAAAAAAAGCTTTATCGGTACACAATGTCAATATAAAAAACCCGCAATGTGAAAAAATGGAACAAACCCCCTTTTAAAAAAATATACAGTAAAACCACATGGAAAGATAGAAAACAATTTTTTTACGCTATTTACACCAATAAAAGACTTTACCCTTTTTCATGACGAATTAGTATCGGAAATTTCTAAAATAGTTATGTAAAAGTTTTTTAAAGAGTCTTAAAACTTGCAAGTTTTATTTTTTACTAATTTTTTTACAAAACTTGATAAGTACATTTAAATTTTAAATGTGTAATAGGCTTAAAAAAATATATTAATAACGTTTATAATAAATGTTAGATTGCAAACAGTTTGCATAGCAAAAATACTTATTTGCAAATTAAAAATGTATTAAAAATCTTTTTTGAAGATTTTAAGAAAAAATGTGTACCAAGTTTTTTTAAAAAGGCATATTAATAGCAGTATCGTAAAATATAATTTGATTTTTCACGCTAATCTGCTTTTAAGGCAAAAAAAAATGTTTTTAGACTAAAAAATAAAAACGAAATATTATTCAGATGTTATATCAAAGAAAGTGTATCAACCAAACATCTATGAACAATCTATTATTAAAGGGTCATGTATACAGATTTTTAAAATGACAGCAAATCTAGTTTTTGTCATGCATAAATATTTGACGATTTAAAAATAAAAAAATGTTTTTAAGAGTTTACCCTAAAGAAATTTTACACGCAAAAAATTACACGCAAAGTTACAACGGACACATTCTCTTCAAGGTAGAAAAACGGGATAATTACTTAATGCGCAGCATTTCTAAGTTTTAATCCTAAGTACTTTTATAACTTTGAAATCATAAAATATTATTTAATGCGTTTACGTAGCTAAAATTGTTTAGAAAAACTAAAAAAGCAAATGTTAAGACGAATTGCATATGTTCTCTGCGAAATTACAGTGAATTATATTTTTGTGCATATATAAATATTTTTAGAGTGTAAAATAGCATAACCAACATATTTTTTAAATAAATTTGCAATAAAACACCGTTAATCATCCTAAAAACACTTTTTATGTATTTTTTCGCTTGTGGTACACAATATTGATGTTATCTTGCTTATCATACTTTCATACATGATCAAATATATTTAGACTTTCAAATAATAAAGAAATATGTTTTTAAGAGTTTAACACAAAAAAGACAGATTGAAAAAAAAAACAAAAATATACAAAATAAAAGCGTTTTTTACAGTAATACATGTTATATTACAGCTTATCAAGTCCAACCATACATAATATTTTAAGCCTAGAAAAAAAAAATTAAAAATTAGCCCCAAAAAATGAATAGGAAGTGTGCAGTATAAAAATATACCATTTTGCAAATTTATTATCTTTTAGAAATAAATTGACAGCTAATTTTAGTTAAGCATAAATAATTTATTATACTTAAAACAAAAAACAATAAGTATTTATTAGATTATTTCGTCCAAGTGAAAAGGTTAAACGAAAAGGCATAAAACACTTGTGTTAATCGTAATGAGCAGATTTTATTTAAGAAATTCAGTATCGTTAAGTTTTTTGCATAAATAAATATTAAAGCAAAAAATAAATATCTTTTAAAGATTTTACACCAAAGAAAGTGACCCGAAATAAAAAATATTGAACAAGAAGTTTTTTGGTATGGCGATTACTTACGAATATTACTAGAATTTCAGCATATTTTTTTTTGTTATATAAATAAATATTTTTAGAATTTAAAGGAAAAAAAACCAAAATTTATTTTAAAAAGAGTTTGCCCCAAAGTAATCGTTTCGTGCTTAACTGTATAATAATGACCTTTTTTTATATTTATGTTTTTTTTTCATTACCTTTTTTACTGCTATATATGATATTTTGCACATAAATAAAAAATTTTAGACTTTTTAATATCAACATTTTTTTTCACGATTTTGCCTTTAAAGTATTTTAAAAAGCACAAGTTAGTAAAACAAGTATGATATAGGTAGGGTGTACACTAATTAAATTATCTTTGTAGCCATTTTCTTTAAAAAGCAAAATTAAATATTTCATGACAGCAAAATGAATTCATAATATTTTTTAAAATATTTTTTGAAAATAAGGCCACGTTCCACCTCTACTAGAACTGCGTAATTTCATATTAAATTAGGCTACATAATTGTTCAAAGCATTTTTTAAGCAGTGCGTTTATATTCATTGCCAATCGATATATTTGTAAGCAGTGCTAGATCTAACTGTTCATAAAATTTCGCATAAAAATCGTTTCTAAAATATATAGCACTGTTATAAAAATTACTGCTTAAAAAATAAACTGCTTAAAAAAGCAGTGCTAGCAAATAAGGTACCCTACGTGTATCTAGCCAAATATTTTGAATTTTTCATGCCAGTGTTGTTTTGTAGATATAAAAATAATGTATTTTTTTAGTTTTACAGCACCGTAAATTATTTCTAGACGTAAAAATACATCAAAAATTTTTATAGAGTTTACCACAAAAAAATCGTGTAGGGCTCAAAGTTCCCGTTATTAAATATTAAAAGGCGGTATTCACAAGTATCAAAATTTGTTTTTAGGTCAAGGGTCCATAAATCGATTTACAAAATCTATAGTAAAAATCATCAAAAAAAAATCGTTTGTTAGGTTTTTTCATAATCGATTTTAAATGGATTTTTTTTCGATTTAAAAAAAAAAAATTACGAGGTTTTAGAATCTTTTAAACTTATAAAAAGTGCAAAGATAATCTTACAAGAAAAAAGAACGTTTCAGCATGTGATATATCTTTTTTTAGGCTTTTTGAAAACAAAATATTTATTTATAAAGCTGAGTCAGTACCTTAAAACAAGACCACTACAGCTTTACTTTCAGTTATGTTTAAAGCATTGTTAATTGTTCTTTAAATCATGTAAAAGAAACAATATAAGTAAAAAAAAAGCTTATTTGACGCCAAAAAAAGTTAAAAAAAAAATTGTGACACAAAAACAATTCATCACTTCTTTAGTAAATAAAAAAAGTACTATAATTTAGCAGGAAAAACAAAAAAAAATTGTAATTTTAAACGTCGACGCGTTGAGATATATCGCAATTGTGTAAAAAACTTAGTTAGGGCGTAACTTATTACATGCCCAACCCAATATACGTAAAACCAATAATTTACGCATATACGGTCTAGTATTATCATACAGTTTTTATTTTTTAAAACAGAAAGTAGATTTTTTAATAGATGGTTTTTTTAGTTTTAAATTATCTTTTTTATGAACCAGTATTAAATTTTAAAGGGTTAACAATTTTTTTAGAATGAATAGACTTTTATCCAATATGATTGCTATTTTAAATAGTTTTTTTTTGCATTAAGACTACAAAAAAACCTATTAATTAAAACTATTATTAAAATTTAACTCAATAAAAATTTTGTTTTGTTGAAAAATACATTTAGTATTATTACTCGCTTGGCTGCTATATTTTAGTTTAAACATGATTTATTATAAAAGTGTAGTGTTTGATATATTTTTTAATATATAAAAAGATAACCCCATTTTATACAAGAAAAAATGATTTACAAGTAAAATAGTGTTTTTTGATTACGTAATATGTAGCCTAATGTAATAAAAATTTATTTTAACATTTTTTAGTCCATTATATAAATAATTATCAAAATATAGCAACACAACGTACCAATTCACTATTAAAAAAGGCTTGCTACTGTTATTATGTTTATTTTCGATCAAATAATTAAATAAAAAACTTTTTTTAAAAACTTTTTTTATAAACTTTTTTTATGCTTCTAAAAAAAATCGATTTTTTCGAAAATCGATTTTTTTTGGTGGAACTTTTTCGTATCAATTTTTTATCGTTTTTTTTTGTTTAGGTTTTTAAAATCGATTTTTAAAAATCGATAAGCGAAAAATCGATAAGCGAAAAATCGATTTTTATACCCCTGTTATAGGTTTACTAATTTCTACGCATAAGTACATTTTTCAGACTAAAAAGTAAAAAAAAAAATATTTTAATAAGAGTGGACCCATAAGGAATTTTTCCGGGGTTTTAAAAATTGTATATAGTATATGCTGACGTCTTTTTTATGCATTAATCTATGTAAACTGCAGCTTTATCCCTTTTAATTATAAATAAATATGATTAGATGTATAATAACATAAATGAAACGATAAGAGATCGCCCCAAAGAGAGTTTATAAAACTTTAAAAAGCTTTAAATGTATTTTTTTACAGACATGTATGCATTATCAATTTTTATTTGCTTATATTTTTTTTTTGGCTTAAATAAATTTTTTTAGACTTTAAAAAAAAACAAGATTTTGTAAAAGTTTGCCACAGAAAAGATAACCAGGCTAGAGATAAACAAATACACACCATATCGAGGTCATTATAATTTTACTATAAGATATGGCTGTTCTGGTTTCAAGCATAAATAAATTTTTAAAGAAGTAAAAAAAACAATTTTTTTAGAAAGTTTTTACCCCAAAGGAAGTAAATCGAAAAAAAATTTACAACAAAAAACCATTTTGAGGCTCATTAGTAGAAGAAAAGTAAGCGCACTGCTGCAGATCTAATTTTGATGCATAAATATATTTAGTATTGAAAATAAATATTAATATTTTGCAATATGTCTGCCTAGAAGGAAATGTATTACGGTCGAAACTAACGCAATAATATTTTTTATAGGGCGGCTTTTAGAATTTTTGTATGTAATTGCGGATTATTGCATTTGTTAGGGAAAAAATATTTTTAGACTTAAAAATAACAAAATAAATATTATGATAATATTTTTCTAAGCAGAAAGTTTATAAAGGATAAATTTAACATAAAAAAATATTCTAGGGCTTTTTTTGCAGGTCACTAATATATTTGCGGCTTATTTAATTTTTGGCATACTTTATATTTTTAGACTTGTAAATAAAAAAGAGTTTTTTTTGGCGTTAGCCCCAGAAAATATGTATTAAACTTAGAACCTACGCGATTTATACCTTACTTCGGGCGTAATGTTCATGGTCAAGAATTAAATTCAATTTACCTTATTTTTAAGCGTAAATAATTATTGCGTGTCTTTTAAATCTTTCAAAATATTTTTTAGAAAGTTTAATCCACAGTAAGCTGATGAAATTCTAATAGTTAAAAAATATTACTTTTACAGGCGGAGTTTTTATAAAATAATATATTGCAGCAAATCCTACTTTTTAGCAAATCAAAATTTAAAAAAGAAAAAAACAAAAAAATGTTTTTTTGGCGTTTTTCCCATTACAGAAAAAAAGCTTCATCGAAAAAAACTATTTAATCAGAGTATGGTTTACATCTAAGACATAAAGTTAATGCAGTAGTTTAACGTTAATTAATAAATAGATATTTTTAGAACTAAAACTAAAAATTACATTTTAAGCAAAATTCGATTTAAAGGAAGTGTATCACGCTTAAACTTTTATTTTAAAAATACGAATAAGACCTTATGCAAATAAATTAAATAACTTGCCGCAGTCGAAATTCTAATATATAACTAAATATTTTATACCTTCAAAAAAATGCAATATTTAAGCAGAATTTGCATCAGAACAACTGTACTTGAACTTAAAATACAAAAATCCATATTTTGTGGCTATTTTTTAGGCAACGTAATAATTGCCGCTAATTAAATTTTTAGGCATAAATAAATATTTTTTGACTTAGAAATAAAAATAAAAAAGTTAAATGAATCAATCATTTAGAAGGGAAATGCGGCAGCTCCAATTTATTAATATAAAACAACTAAGGCGAATCTACCGTAGAAAATACTGTGGAATTGCAGCATTTATATTTTATCTTTTTTTAAATATTGTTAGAATTTAAAATAAAATACATCTTTTTATTAGAGTTTGCTCCAAAAGAAGTTTTCGAATGCAACCAACGTAAAAAAAGATACACGAATTGTTTACAATACAGTTATACTTTTATGAATATCAAACTTTACCCATTATATAATTTTCATAATTAAAAAATAAAAATAAAACCTTCGATTAAATTGTTGCCTCAAAAAAACTTATAAGCAAACTTTTGTACTAAAAAAAGTATTAGGGCATTGAATGCTGTATAGGAATTGAAAAAGCATATTTAATTTGTTTTCATAAATATTTTTGTAATTTAAAACAAAAAATAAAAGTGTAACTAGAGTTTAACCAAAGGAAACGTGACTTGCTTTTAAATATGAATTTGCATTAAAACAAACGTGGGTATTGGAATATGCGTACAAAATTGCGGCTTTTGTATGTTTAAGTCATAGAAAAATATTTTTTGACGTTAAAATAAAATTAAATATTTTGATTATGTTGGCCCCAAAGGAAAATATCGACTGTAAATTACATAAAAAAAGCATAAAGTTTGTCATTTAATAACGTTTTAAGTAAATCAATTAAAGCATATCTAATTTAATCACATAATAAATATTTTTGCATTTGTGCATTATTTCATTTTAAGTATTTATATTTATAAATATTTTGAAACAATTTTTACTTACAGTAAAGTTAAACAAGCTCAAGATTATCAAAAAAAACATAAAGAGACATTTTTTACACATAAGTACAGGTAAATTCTCTATAGTGACAATACGTATATTGGAAATATACACCTAAAATTATTTATAAGATAATATTAAATTGCTGCGGAAGTTCAAGCTGCTCTGCAAACTTAGTATAATGTAAATTTGTACTTTTTAAAACATGTAAATTTTTTTCTTAAAAAATTTTGTGAAACAATAGGTACCAAAGGTCCAATATATGCAATTAAACAATGTCAATTTAAGTCCAGCATATAGATCTAATCTGTCAAAAAAAAGACCATATTTAATCTATATCTAAAAATAAATATTTTTAGAAGTAAAAAGGAAGAATAATAGTTTTATTTGAGTTTGCACTAAAACCGCTAAATCTGGGATACCGTTTTTTATAAGTCGTTTTTTTTATGCGCGGTTAAACAATATACAAAAATAATTACACTTATTCAATTTTAGACATGCAAAAATATTTTCAGACTTAAAGGAAAAATAAATGCTTTGATTATATTGGCTTCAACGAATGTGTAATGCTCACATCGTTTTTGTAAAAAAAACACAAATAGACCGAGTTTTACGAATAAGCTCCAAAATTGTAGAATTTTGTTTTCAACCCCTATATAAATATTTTACAAATTAAGATAAACATAAAAATATTTTTATTAGAGTTGCCCCGAAGATGAACGGTCAAGTCCACTTTATAAAAAAAAAGAACTTTATATACAAGTA
The DNA here is from genome assembly GCA_034694785.1 of Agrenia bidenticulata. Lineage (NCBI taxonomy): Eukaryota > Metazoa > Arthropoda > Collembola > Entomobryomorpha > Isotomidae > Agrenia > Agrenia bidenticulata. The sequence goes on along the minus strand of JAQFYM010002985.1, from coordinate 7,516 downwards.
ACGTAAGTAGTTTGAGTATATCTAGTTTTGTTTTATAAATTTATATTTGCAGAATTAAAAATTAAAGTTAAAAGTTCTATTAGAGTTTACCCCAAAACAACTGTATAGAGGCGTTACTGTCAAAGACGTGTGTATTTTAGCGTGTTAGTTTAGATTTTATAACGGGGTTTGCGGCGTATATAATTTTTAGGCATAAGTAAATATTTTTTAGGTTAAAAATAAAAAATAATAATTACATTGGCCCCAAATGAAGTTTTTCCCGCGTTAACTTTGTAGAAAAAAGCAGCATTAGAGCGGAGATGGCAATTGAACTGTAAGTATTGCAGCATTTTGTTTTATCTCATAAATGCATATTTGTATAATTAAAAATAAAAAACAAATAAAAAAAACTATTATGCTATAATTTGCCCTAAATCTAGTGTAAAAAGTAAATTTATATAATAAAAAAATACGATATATAATATTTTTTAAGTCGTAGTAGCTAGATTAGAGCATATAGTTTTTCCCCTTACATAAATCTTTTTATGGCATGTTCCAATTTTCCAAACATGGTTGCTTCCTGCCCTAAAAAATATTATAAAAAAATTCATGGGTAAAAGAATATTTGGTAAGTTTTGCTCCCTTTTTCTATCCTAGTTACAAAACATCCATGGATTTTTTTCTCCAAAAAATACGGGTGGATAAAAATACCCATGGCTATCAATATATTGCAAGAATGGCAAAAGATAAGGGAAAAATTAGAATACAAAAAATTATTGTAAAAATATAAGAAGTCGCTAAAACAAAAAAAAATACTGACTCTTATTGGTGGCTTATATGCAAATATGCTGCCTTTTTCTTAGCTAAATATGAGTGTGTATATTTTTTTATACTTAGTTAAACAGTTTTTGACTGCGATTTATGTACTAAAGTGTCTTTTATGTTTTATTTTTTAGTTAGAGGGATGGTTTAACATGAAAAATAAAGACATATATATCCATGGTAAATAAGCTAAAACAAAAGAAAAACTGAAAAATAATCATGAATATTCTAGCCATGGATAAAAAAAAATATCTATAGGTAAAAAAAGAGATATGCCCTTACAGTTACAAATAAAAATAAATATTTTTATTAAAGCTTGCCACAATAACACTGGTTTTCTGTGTGTATTTTTATTCGACCTGCTTTTGTTGGCGTTATTCACAATAAACTTATATTATTGCTGATTCTTTTTTTGGCATAAAAAAATATCTTTAGACAAAAGATAAAAGATTTTTTTTAACAAAAACTTGCAAGAAGCAAAATTTAATAATTAAAAAAATTACTTTGATTAAGTAAAAGAATACTGGAATGTTTTTTTGGCTTTTCAGAGTTTTATGGGCAATTAAATTTTTGTAGAGTTTAGCCCAAAGGAATTGTATTAAGCAAATATTTATTATAAAAAAATTACAAAGGGAATGGCACTACATAAAATAAGAGCAAATACTGCTTATTTAATTTTTAAGCATATAAAAAATATTTAAATCTAAAACAAATTGATTAGAAATTGCACGTACGAAAGTGTATCGAATTTTCTTTTTTTAAAATTTTAAAAGGCAGGCGATTTTACACATATTGTAAAAAATTGCAGCATTTTATATTTTATCCCAAAAAAAATATTATATAATAAATACAAATAGTAATAGTTTAATAAGAGTTTGCGACAAAAAAAGTGGCGTAGGAGATAATTTGTAAAAAGTATAATTATATATATAAAATTCAAACTCTACTTGTATAATTCGGCATATTCAATTTTTAAGAGTAAAAATATTTTTAGACTAAACAATAAAAGAAATATCTCGAATAGATTTTACGTTAAAGAAAATAAATCGAGCTCAAATTTTCAAAAAAACGTAATTAGGGCAAAATTTATAAAATAAAGTAATAAATTACAGCTTTTAGTTTCCCATATTAAAATATTTTGCAGCAAAAAAAAAAAAATAATTGCGCTCATTCATTTTATACACCAGGTTTTTTTTTTCTAGAAGCAAATAACTTTTTTTTGCCCGGGGTATGTTATGGATTTTTTTATTTCTACCCCGGCGCTAATGCATCCTTTTTTTATATATCGCAGCAAAATTCCCAAAATTTCTAAAAAATTGCTTTAAACGTAATATTTATACATTTAAAGTGTAAATAAAATTTTTTGATAAGTTTAGTTGTAGTTATGTTTTTAATTATTTATTTGGCTAAAAATACACCGGAGCCAAAAAAAGGAAGAAAATCACCCTGGGTTAAAATCAACCGAGGGTGATAGATTTTAAACCATACAAAGTGTTTTCACCCTTAGGTATTTTTCGATCGGCCTTAAAAAGCAGAAAATCACCTTGGGTGCAAAAAATGAATTGTGCCCTTATTTTTAGAGTCCACCCCAGAGGGAAGTTTAAAACGCAAAAAGTAATGGAAAACATACATTTTTTCAACGAGGGTTTATAAATCTTTAAATTGCAGAATATCATATTTTTTACATACACTAATATTTTTAGTACTAAAAACGAAAATAAATTTTTTTGTTTATGTTGCCCTGAAAAATCTGTATCCAAGCTGTAATTTTCATACATATAGGCTAGTAGGCCGTTATTTACGTTGTTAGAACCATATTGCGTCGTATTCAATGCTCAAGAAAAAAAATTATTTTTTTAAACTTAAAAATATGTATAAACATTTATTCGAATTTTTTTTTTCCAATGAAAGTTTAGCAAGCTCAAATCAATAAAAAAACGCGAAAGTATAACAAAAATCATAAATAAAGTAATAAAATGCAGCACATACAATTTTTTCCCCAAAATAAATGTTTTTAGAGTTAGACAAAAAAAAAATCGACATAAGTTTTGCCCGAAGAAAAAATAACAAGCTACACAATTTTTAATACTTATTTTATAAAATAAGTTTTGGTTTTTAATACTTATGAGCGTGCAGCATATACTATTTTTTTTGCATAAATAGTATTTTTTACACTTTTAAACATTGCAAAAATATATTTTTATCTGGCTTTCAACTAAAGAAAGAATGACATCGTAACCTAATAAAAAACTTTGTATTTTAAGGGGCATTTTCATTAAAATTTCCTGTATAGGGGGATTTTTTTTGCCGCATAAATAAATATTTCTAGAGTTTTGCATAGAAAAAATTAGTTTTTTAAGAAATTATGGTATTACACGTATTTGAGCTACAAATTTGCCAAAAATATATTTTAATAAAGGCTCTTGTTTGAAGGCTTTATTTTAGGAGCAGCATTACTTATCTCTAGATAAATTATTATTTTATGGCTTTAAAATAAAATGACAATATTTTTCACAAATACAAAAATCAAGTACATATTATAAGCATGCATAAAAATTTAACCATGCCAATGCTGTATGACAGATTTCATATTAAATTGCAAATTTTATAGAATTTGCCCATAAAAAAATTTTTTAGAGCGAAAAATTACCCACAGTTTGCTGTCTGGTTTATTTCTGGGTTTCCTTAAACGACTGAATTTGCTTTAAAAAACAAGAGTAGAAAATAAATATAAGAATGACAAAAATAAACCGGTGATTAAGCGAAGTGTTTTTTCTGCTTTATAAATTTTATATACTAAAGGCCTATATGCTTTGTAGTATGCGAAGAATTTCTCTTTTTGACCTCTCAGTGGCCCATTTATAAACTCTTGTGCACTTTGTATGGTGCAAGATGGGTGAAATGGAATATCCATGAAAGAGGTTGAAATAAATAATAAACATGCTCAACTGATCCTGTAATAAACTTATGAGTGATGCTCACGAAAGGTTTAGTATAGTATGGAAATATTCTGGCGATTCGTATTTTTCGTTTCCCCCATAATAGCCATAATGATAAGATTACGGTAAAAGAAAAAAATACGACCTAATCTTGGTTAATTTTAAAACAAATAACAAACAAAGAAGTTAAACTTTGTACAAAGCTCATAAATAAAGAATGCGGGAAAATAAAATTGTTCATAGAACGATGAAACTCATTTTTTATTTGCCCAGAAATGGTCATTGTGGTATAAGTATCAATTAAAAAGCTCAACCATGATGGTAATACGCAGTATTATACAGAAATTTTATTACTATTTTTCAAAAAATATTTTTAGTTTGTGTTGGTTTTTTTGACAAAACCCTTTTTTAAAATATAAAAGGAAGAAAATTTTAAGCTCATAGAGTTTTTTTTGCCGATTTAATGTTTTACATTTTTGTTTACATTTTGGTAAAAAAAAGTGGTTATTAATATATTAACAAAAAATTATTAAATAAAATTATAACTATGGCTATAACTTACAAGCGATTCTCTTATTTACAATTTTAATTTTGCGCAAATTCCAAAAGTAAAATAAGCAATCATTTAATCTAACAAACAAACAAACAAACAAACCAACAAACAAACTATCAAGATATAACATATCATATGTCTTCATTTTTTGCTTTTTTACAAAAGATATATTTTTACAGTGTCATGGCACATCAACTGATTTGCACACCTTAAAAACGTATCGTAAGGTATAAGGACCGATGCCTGGAAATATATTATTACATTGCGATTTTAGGAGATAAGTAGATATTATATGTATTGCACATATTCAACACCTATCTAATAATGTGTATCATCTATTTTGTCTAAGTGGCATATACTTGGCGTACAATTTAGACGACAAAATCACCTCGAATCATGTAAATTTATAGTAGAAATAAGACATCCTAGGGTATCGATAAAGCAATGAGCTAATATTAAAATTTGTAAAGTCATAAAATAAACTGTTTTATATAATTTTCTAAGCAGCTCTATAAAAAATAAGGAACAAAATATTCTACTTAATACTATCCCAAAATGGCAATATACGATATGGCCATATTAGGTGATTTGCCATATTTTTTAGCCACCCCTGGTGATGCTGGACAACTCTTCTCAAGGTACCATGACCGAAACCACCCTCGGGCGTAAAAAGACATCTCGCCTTGGGGGCGAGATTTCTTGTTGTAAAAGAAAGTTGATAGATTGTACTGTATTTTAATTACAATTAGTAGTATATATGTAACAAAAATTTATTCAAAAAGATTTTTACGGTACTTTTTAAACAGCTTGTGAGAAAAATTCAACGCCTGTTTTTTTTATTAAAGAAGCCATATCCCTAACCTTAAACCTAACCCATATCCCTATAAAAAATAATATCACAAACTTTGTTTCTTTAGCCTGGAGTATTTTTAGCATTTTTAGCTTATTAAGGACTATTGGATTTTCTACCGGTAAAACTCGTGCACATTCCATTTTTATTTTGTAATTACTTTTTTGCCCTTTATCTCATGATAAAAAGCAGTTGGAGTACAAAATCAAACAAAAAACAGTAGAGGAAGCTAAGCTTTTTTCTATTTTTTTGGTTAAAGTATGGATCGTACAGCAAAAAAATCACTTTATAAGGCAAATACTTTTAATATACTTGTAATCTTGCTCTTTTGTAATTTTTCAGCTTTGAGTTACTAGGTAGTATGATTTATAGCCAAGGTATAGCAATAAATGATATATTTAATATAATATACGACTTTTCCACCTTGTGCAATTAAAAATTTTTTTTTCAACCAATTTGTTTTTTTCTAACTACAAAACGTCTGCAAGGCGAAGTGTCTTTTGACGCCCGAGGGCGAGTTCAGGACATCTGCATTGTAACCAGTTGTACACCGCCCAATTTATTTCATACATTTTTCATTTTTTTTTCTGCCTTGTTTTTGGAGTGAAAGCAGTCCTTTCGGAAGATCATTTCTAAAATAAATACACTAGACTTAAAAAAACATTAATGTTTTTGGTTTGCAGTATTACTCATTCTCATTTACTTACATAGTTTGTATTTTTTTCTGCAAATACCCTTATAAAAGAGCAAGGTAACTTTAATTCAGTTTTTTTTTTTTACACTGACAGTTTCTAACAGATGTAATTTTATAAAAAGATACCAAGCAGTGTGTTTAAATCTATTGTTGTTTTATACATTTTAATGGGAAGATGAATATTGCAAGCCGCTTTCACTTTTTTATTCACACAAATATTTAGCTGCTTTTTTACCTTACCGGTAGAATATAAGCATAAATTTTTACAAAAATGTTACCAAAATGTACAAAAACTAGTATAGTTATTTCATACGAAATTAAGATACTAATTTTTTTGTGTACAAATGACGATTTATACCAAAGATATATTATCTAACCACATAAAAATAAAGTGAAACGTATTTCTACTTTCATATCACTTTTTATTACTTATTTGTTGTCACAACATATATCAGAATGACATTTAGAATTGCACTTAGTATTGTTTTTCATACATCTGCATTTATTAGATGCGCATTCTCGCCTGCAAATACTTTTTAGGAAGCCCTGATCATACCCTGTAATTGACTTGTAGATATTGCTCGTAAACGGACATACTTATTAGATACACTCAGAACATTAAAGAGGGTTTGATGCTATTGTCAACATTGATTACGTGTATTATTCATTTTAGTAATTCCAGATTCGGTGACAATTTGTTAATTTTTATTGGTATTTTTAGCATTTTCACACCCAGAACGTGCTTGGGATCTCTTCTGTCTCTATCAAACGTCTGATATCGGCACGCGCACCGTATTGTTAATATGGCAATTTTTTAGTTTTTTAATTGAATTTTTTAGCATCTGATTAGCTTGTTTTTTGAGATTTGATAAACACTTTTGCCTTTCTTGATGTTTTATTGCCGTATTATAACACAATTTACAATTAAGTACTTCTTGAAATTATTGTTCATGAAAACTGTTATTTGAGTACGAAGTAAAACCGTAATTACTATGATAATAGTCACCACATGACTAATATGTTGCCTTTTCTTCGGTTGTATGCCCACAAATACAGCATTGATTGTAATTGATAATTGATGAAACGTTAGACTGGTCAGATAAATATGAAATTGGTGGTGGGAAATAATCTTTCTTAGTAATTAACTGCTGTTGAGATTGTATGCATAAAGTATTTTTAGCTTTCATTTTCATGGTGTTATCAAGCACGGGCGAGGTATTTTGGTCATTTCCTGTTGCGAATTTGCTTACATAATTGTCCAAATCTTGCTCAGTGTTAATATTTATATTATTTTCATGTGATATATCAACATAAAATTTGCACCCTGATACCTCCGACAGCGATGAGCACGCCCGTAGTAAAATACGGTAACATGTCTGCTCATGTTATGTAGTGATTGAAAAGCAGGTAATTAATTGATAAAACCCTCCTTTATTTTTCGCTAAAAAAATATTAATATATAAATCAATTTAATAGATACCCCATATATATAAATCGGATGAAGAAGAAATAGATAAAAAAACACAAATTCTATTAGTTCTTAGTTCCCGTTAACCCCGAAAGGTATCAACAGTCAGTGGCGTATTATGGGGGGGGGGGCTTCAGCCGCCCTCCTACAAAAAATTACCATTTGGTAAAAAATAAATAAACCTTGAAACATTATATAAGCAATATATTAA
>JAQFYM010002984.1:0-20597 GCA_034694785.1 Agrenia bidenticulata | reverse complement strand
GACAAAAGTCTTTCCGACAAAAGTCTTTCCGACAAAAGTCTTTCCGACAAAAGTCTTTCCGACAAAAGTCTTTCCGACCAAATTCTTTCTGACAAAATTCTTTCAGACAAAATTCTTTCAGACAAAAGTCTTTCCGAGAAAATTCTTTCCGACAAAAGTCTTTCAGACAAAAGTCTTCCAGACAAAAGCCTTTCCGAGAAAAGACTTTCCGACAATAGCCTTTCAGACAAAAGTCTTTCAGACAAAAGTCTTTCCGACAAAAGTCTTGCAGAAAAAAGTCTTGCAGAAAAAAGTCTTGCAGAAAAAAGTCTTGCAGAAAAAAGTCTTGCAGAAAAAAGTCTTTACGACAAAAGTCTTCTAGACAAAAGTCTTTCAGACAAAAGTCTTTCAGGCAAAAGTTTTTCAGACAAAAGTCTTTCCGACAAAAGTCTTGCCGGCTCAAGTCTCGTAGGCTCAAGTCTTGCCGACTCAAGTCTTGGAGGCTCAAGTCTTGGAGGCTCAAGTCTTGTCGACTCAAGTCTTGGAGGCTCAAGTCTAGTCGACTCAATTCTTGGAGGCTCAAGTCTTGGAACCTCAAGTCAAGTAAATTCAAGTCTAGTCGACTCAAGTCTTGGAGGCTCATGTCTTGTCGACTCAAGTCTTGGAGGCTCAAGTCTAGTCGACTCAATTCTTGGAGGCTCAAGTCAAGTAGATTCAAGTCTAGTCGACCCAAGTCTTGGAGGCTCAAGTCTTGGAAATCAAGTCAAGTAGATCCAAGTCTAGTCGACTCAAGTCTTGGAGGCTCAAGTCTTGTCGACTCAAGTCTTGGAGGCTCAATTCTTGTCGACTCAAGTCTTGGAGGCCCAAGGCTTGTCGACTCAAGTCTTGTCAACTCAAGTCTTGGAGGCTCAAGTCTTGTCGACTCAAGTCTTGGAGGCTCGTTGTCCGTCCGTCTGTCTGTACGCCTGATAACTCACGAAAGGGTTGACCTAGCGTCACCACATTTTGCACACAGGGTCTTTAAAACAAAAGAAAGGCTAAGGTCGACCAACCAAAAGTTAAACCAAAATTCTACTTCGAAGATTTACCAATTATATTGATGGACTAACCCATGGGAGGGGTTGCCCCTAGTGGGTTTTATAAAAATCATGCTAGACAGACAATGAAACCACGACAAAAAAACATAATCAGAAAATTTGTCATCCCTTGCATTAGATGTTGGATTTAGAATTTTCGTAAAAATTTTCAATTGGTCTGGCAAGTCTATTGTTGACCCTATTGAGTTCGTTAATAATATTTAAACGAGATGAAATTTAATTTCAACCAAATGATTATGACATCCTCTATGGCAACAGTATGGTCTTTCAGAGCAAATCCATCATTTTAAAATGCTACTCACGGAAAATCGAGTGATTCGATTTTCATTTTATTTTCGAAATATTGACCTAAATATGTTAATGAAAATTTAAAAAATTAAATGGGACATCTATGCCAACATATTCAGAATTCAGAAGCTATAAAATTGGAAAAATCGGATTGAAGGAGGATCAAATTAATTATTTAGTATCCTGTTTTAATATCCTAAAGTATAATATCCCATGTAATCGTTCCTCGCGTGCCGGAAAGAGCGTAACCACTCGAGCACTCTGCTCTGCTCTATTATTCCAGTTCATAATTCTGCCCAATTTTTTTTGTCCCTCCCTACCCAGCTACGCTGCTCCTTCCCTATGCACGTAGTAGTGCGTGCATGTATACAAACGCAAGTCCTTCTTCCATTCCCCAAGGAGGGAAAATACAAATCTTAGTCCGTAGACTAAAGTCGTGGCATAAGTCTCCAAAAATGTTTTAGGCAAATCATATGGATTAAGGCATGCAGCGAGTTTTAAGCCGAATAAAATATAAACAGAAGTGGCTGTATGAGGTTTCAAAAAAATTGACATCGGGTCAAAAAAACTTTGGTGCAGCGGGTTTTAGACTGCTTGCAATTTTTTTGGATATCAACAATAGAACTAGAAAAAAGGCTGAACATCGAATTATGCACGAAATTCAGGACTTGGTGTTGGATATCGGAGCTATTCCAGGAGTTAAGTTAAAAAAATCGCCTTATTGAATGAATGAATGAACTCAGACCATACACGGCCCGGGCAAATTTGAATATTGGTCAAATGGACAAAGCGGGTGATCAAATTTTTACATAACACTACGGGGTTAGGGGCAGTCAAATTTATCCCTTATGTGATAGGGCGCACAAAGTTCGAAATAAGGACAATAAATTTTTTTGCCTCCTAACTTTTTAAGGGGGCACGGCAGTAAAGTCCGACTAAGGTCAGCACACGGAAGGAAGGGGGTTCATGTCCGATTCCCTCGAATACAAATAATGCTATGTATCTTGCGAACGCTTCCGTTTTAAAAAGACTAGCCAAAAAGCCCATCCGTGGATGGGTTTACGAGTCTCCAACCAACAAAAATTCTAGAAACGGTGAGCCTCAAATTTTCTCAAAACACTTTTCAGAATTTTTGTTGGTTGGAGACTCGTAAACCCGTCCACGGATGGGCTTTTTTGCTAGTTATCAATAATGTGATTACTGATGGTGATACTCAAATATTTCCATCTTCTTCTTGAATAATTCTTCAAGTACAGTTAGGGTTGAAAGAACATTTCCAGTACTTTTTACCGGATCGATTTTTGTAGCAACTGCTTCTCATGAATCAATTTTTCTTGATTCCTATTTGCAACACTGTACATTACACCAAATTTTTCATGCCTCAACGGGTCGGCGACCGACTCTGGCAGAATTAGCCTGTCGGGTTGCGTAATTAGCCAGCCGGGTTCCGATTGTCGGGTCTCTTGACGCAGCCCAGTTTTGATACAACAGTTTTCTTTCAGAATTCAAATCTCTTGCCATTTGTTGGACGGAAAAATCAAAATATTGCATTCCACCCCAATAGCTCCTAAAGCGTGGAGAAAGTTGGAGAAAAGGCCGAACACAAAATCAAGATTTAATGTTTTAAATACGGGCTTAATTATCTTATACCAAATTTTTGACTGACCTGACTGACCCTATCTGCCTCTTTCCATTCAACTAGCAGCAGTGGATATCAAATCGGATCCTTTTGAAACGAGTACAAGGCTACAAGGTTTGTCGGCAAATATTCGAACATGTGACATAAATATCTATTTCTGTTCTGGAAGTCTGGAAGGTTAAATTATATTCTAAAGGAAGTCAATTGACTGTATTTGTCCGCAGAATGTCGAAATTAGGAATGCTGCAGAAGGTCGTGTCCCTAAATTCTGAAAGGATTTGCTCACGTAGAACGGACTCCATGATTGCAATCACGAGGAGGCGGTTATCCAGCTCTGGTATATTTTATGCTGGAGAAAATGCATCTGAATGTACTAAGGGTTCAAAGCCAAAGCTGGTGTCAATATTTCAACGGCGTGATTTGCATGGCGCCTTCCGTAGTCAAACTCCTTGTGGATGTCATAGCAGATTGGAATTACAAGCACCTCAGAGACAAATGTCGATGCTTGATGTTTTTCGGCGTAAAAAGAAGGTTGTCGATCCTAACGAAATTGCTAGAGATGAGGGTGACGATGAGATCCCAGGGCAAATATTCACATTGGAAGAGGAGGAAAAAATACAACTATCTGAAGAGGAGATCGAGGAGAAGCGGGATAAGTCTAGCCTAAAGGAGCATCATAGGAGACTTATTCATGGAGAAATGCCTTACTCACCATCAGAACCAAAGTTCTGGACCCATAATACGGTCAAGTATAAGCAAAGGACGTATGGACGTTATGGAGAAAAAAGTGGGATCAACCCGGGTCTAATGTGGCCCACAAGGGAAGAGCTAAAGGAGAAAATTGAATACGAAAACATTTGCAATCCATTTACAATTCAGGAAATGGTTCAGGCCAAGCAAGAACTGCGGGCTGCTGAGAGGAAGGAGATTATAGACAGGTTAAGATTGTTTTTTACGATTTTACTGGAGGCATGACTTATTCTTTTAAAACTGATTAATTTATAATGTGTGTGGATTGTTGTAAAATATTTACAGACAACAACAGGTAGAGAGTGCGATGGAATTGGTTGATAAATACAAAAAGGATCTTCACGATAAACAGCGTGCAAAAGATAAAGAGTTGGAAGCGGCTACGGTTAGTCTAAATATGTATCGATGAAGTTGTGTGTTCTTGAGTGAAACTAATGGGGATGTTTTATTACATTATTAGGAACGACGAGAAAAACTCATGGAAGAAGTACGCCGGCACTTTGGATACACTGTGGATCCCAAAGATGATCGGTTTAAAGAGATGCTCGAAAAGAAGGAAAAAGAGCAACGTAAAGCTATGAAAGAAGCCAGAAAGTTAGATAAGCAGCAACGTATTTTAGATAAATTAGAATCTAAAAACCCTGATGCCAAAACGAAGGGAGAAAAGCCAGAAAAGCCAAAACAAGAAGATGACGACTAGACAATGCCAATTGAGTTTGAATAATTACTTGTCATGAACTTAGTCTTTTTTAATTGAATTAAATTATGAAACTGGCGCACTGCGTTGTTACTTGTTAGATTTATTTCATTCATAATAATGAACCCATGATTACAAAACATGATGTTTCAGAGTTGCATGAATATGTCCGTTTGTCCAGTCAAGTAAGTCTATTTATTGACTCTTTCCAGGTAGAATATTAATATTTCACAATTCATTCGGTATTGAAAACAAAGATTGGTCGAGTGACATACTTAATCGACAAGATATTGGAGAAAGTAACAGCTAGAACCTTTTTCCTATACTCAATATTTTAAGGCCATTCGATTGAAATCGTGACAAATATATCACAAAGAAAAAAATGTGTCTTTATTTAAGTCACAGACTCGGGGAGATTGTTCATCTCGTTTCTGTATGAAGGAGAAATTGCAACCAATCGACGGTTAATGTTTTTGCGAACTTCAAACACCTTCTGGATACCAGAACGAAACATTGCAAAATTGTAGTCTATCATACCTGCAACGACAATCGACAATGAGTTAAAATATTTAGTCGTTCAGAAATATTTCTTTTTATAGTTGATTCTAACCTCAGAACTCTGAATACTTACCTTGCTTTTCCATCGCCTCGTCTCTCAGAATGCAAACAAGTGCGAGAAATCGGTTTACTTCCCTTAGATGCAAAAACGTTCCATTATTCAAACGAATAGATGCTTGGCTGTGACGATCGAACGCTGGAGTGAGCTCGTCTCCAGATGTAAGCCCGTAAATACAGGATACGTCGATAACCACGTCAATCATGTCACAACATAATTCATAACTCTGCATATCTACTGGAGACGAATCTGTCGCAATGTAGATCTTACCTATTATTAAGATAAAATCAATCAAATTAGTACGTTGTAGCGCAACCTTAGTTAACAAGATAACATTATAACATAATCTATTAACTTACTGACGACATCAAAGAGGAACGCCTTCTCAATCGATGAATTTGATATAAAAATGTTCAAGAGATTTTCCAAAGTTGGAAGTTGTGGGATGAGTTTCTGTACTACTTTTGAGAACGCTTCAAATATCGAATGGTCATAGATCGAGGTGAGATGAAAGCTCAAATGCACGTGTTCAAAACCTATTGATTAAAAAACCCCACTGATTTAGGCAACCTGTGCAGAAGTCTAGTGGATCTATTTTATGGCAAAGGTTCAAACCTGAATCAAGGAGGTCATCAGTTGCCCTTTGATGGATATCTCGTTGTGTGTCCATTTTATAATCTTCGGAAAGACCGTCCACCTTAAAAATTCAGGGAAGATCAAATTAAAATATGACCATTTAAATCGGTTTTAAAAATTGTAGAATTTCCAGAAAAATTACCTTGTGAATAAAAACTTCAAAGTTAATCCTTGGATTGATCTTATACGCTCTGGTAACTGTATGATGAAGCCGTTCTAGGGCCTCCATGTAATCGTCCTTTAAAATAAAATAAAAATAGTTACTTCCCTTCAAAAACTAAAGCAATCTAACCTCTGGATCTTTAATCAAAATAATCAAATTCTTTTCCATCAAATTACCTGAGCATCAATGACAAAGATAAGCGCATCACATCCCCCAAATATATTTTCAGAGTCGAATGTGGCATCGAAAAAGTCGATCTGTCCTGGGAAATCCCAGATGTGAAACTGAACGAAAGATGAGTTTGAAATATCCTCCTTCACCACCTTATTCGTTGACTCTAAAAACAAAGTCTCGTTCGGGGACATCTTATGAAAGACGACCTTCTGAATAGAGCTCTTCCCACTCCTGTCAAATCAACCAGATAAATTCACAACTGTACTTGTATCCCTTATAGACATTCCTTTCGTTACAATTGGAAAGTTCACCTTCGAAGTCCCATAAGAACGATTCTCGGCTTATGCTCAGTCCCGCTGAGAAGGGTCTCACTAGGGTCCATTGTTGAAGGTTCACAGTCGTACACTTCGTAGTTTGTATAAGAACTAGCCCCTTCGTTCAGTTCTCCGTCTCCAACTTCGTTATGAATCAGTCCGATCTCGTCGTCTGTCGTTTCTTCCTAATAAACAAAGACAAGAAGAGCATTTAAACAAGTCCTTTGAGCTTTGGCTGTTGATCTTTGCAACTTCTCAGAATTGATTCCCCTCAGGAGATAGGTAAATACATAAATAAACGAAATACTATCCCCTTTAAACAACTAAAATAGAGCGAGAGATTAATTAACTATATGTAATGTAGATCATCGTCCACTTACCATGATTGACGCAACAGAGTAAGAAGATCAAAGATGCTGGAAGGAATTTGCCACCACTGGCTCTGTCTACTCACTACTCAGCCTTATCACTTTTGACTTTGGACACACTTTGGATTTTTTTGGAAGTTTGGAGGTATGACTCTCACGAGGCTTTTAATATTTAATGTTTTTTAATTCTAAATACACAATATTATTAGCTTATTCTTGTCTTTTGAGATTTAAATACTAAGCACACATTCGTATGTGTATCGCATACGAGTATTCGGACTTAGAGACAGCGATATTTGTATTTGAGCAACCTTACATACCTTTAAAAGTTACATAAGATATAACTAGGTCAAAGTTCAATTTACATTTATTTAATTTGTTTTCTAAATTTTTTTGTAAACATGAGAATTTCCAAGTCCAAGTTGAAAGAATGTAAACCGTTAGTGAGAGTGCTGAGTTTGATAAAACGTTAAATCCTATTAACTCATTTGCATTCTTCTAACTCACTGTCAATTGTAAATATGGGGACTCAGTTATCTACTTCCATAACGATTAAACATTTATCCTATTTTTGGCACTTTTGTGGATTTAACTAACAAGTTTAAAATATTTAAATCTTGTGTTTCTACTCCAATTGTCGATCTTTATAATATCAGTATTTACCACCAGCTCAATCCAGTAAAGTAGTACAAATTTAATAATGGAACAACAACTCAGATAAAAACTTAAACAACCCACTTTGTGTTTGTGAGGCAAGTTTAGTTCGCACGTTGTCTCGTGACTCTTTGCCCAAGCCTTGGTAGTAGAGTACAATCAATAGAATAATATGCTCCCTATATAAACCAAACGGGTTTTTTTGCATCAATTGCATCTCATGCTCATATGTATTATACAGTTCCATACTACTATAGGCCCTTGCAGTTCATATAGAGTAAGCTCGAAGCTTGAGGAATAAGTAAGTCAGTGGTGGTGGAGTTTGTGTCACGTGAGCTTTTTTTAACACTTTCACTAAGCAATCCATGCTCCTTTTTGAATAGCATCAGAATCTACTTCCTATGTTGCATGCAAGCCTCTCGGTAGTGTGGGTGCAACTTTATATGCAATTTAGGAACTTTCCCTGCTTTCTCCCGGTATTTCTTATTTTCATTGTATTGTAATTTAAAATCATAGGACTATGTATTTATTATTATTATATGGAAGCTTTCTATGTTTAAAATTTAATTTTAAAATAAAGCTATTTCATGTGGGAATTAGTAAGTTTGATCGATTTGTTTGATTGAAATCGATTGGTTGCGGATTAAATGGTTCTGGTCCATGAGAGAATGAATTTAGTT
Organism: Agrenia bidenticulata; assembly: GCA_034694785.1. Classification (NCBI taxonomy): domain Eukaryota; kingdom Metazoa; phylum Arthropoda; class Collembola; order Entomobryomorpha; family Isotomidae; genus Agrenia; species Agrenia bidenticulata. The sequence goes on along the minus strand of JAQFYM010002984.1, from coordinate 12,542 downwards.
TTTGCTTGAAGAGAAGAGACGATTTATAATATCTCTAATTTTTTTTTACTGTTTACGATATTTTGGATTCGTAAAGCTAAGTTGTTTAAAAAAAATGAAATAATAGAAACTCATTTGGATACGTCTACGTAGAAGGAAAAGATTTCTTAAGTATTTTCAATGAATGAATTATCTGTATTAATATGCATAATTAAGGTCCTGGTGGGAAAATAGGTCCCAGAGATCCATCCGAGATTGGTAGATTGTAGTAGCCTGGGGATTATCATTCAGATCAAACCAGGAGATTTGATTCTGGCCTGGTGATATGGGCTCCCAAATTGTTCCATTGTCTGAATATGGTTGTCTATATTTACGAAAATAATTCAGCACTATTAAAGTGTAAGACTGTTTACAGTGAATTTTGATAGAATACTGCAGTTTCATACCCCGTGGCTGCAAACTGAGTCCAGGTTTTGATGAGTAACCGTGAGAATGCGAAATGGGGGGAATCTACAGGGTACTCCGGGTAATTATTGTAGTAGAACAATAGCTGGAGTTCATCAGCATGTGCAACTCCTGTTAATCATAGTTATAAGGGTAACACTGTATAATCAATCTTGTAATTAAGAATCATTTAGGGTCATACCATAGTTTCCAGGTGGGAATCCGGATTTGATGGGATCCGCATAGCTTTTTTCTACTTCTTTGCTTAAGAGATACAAATAGACATTGCTATACTCGGCCTGCATCGACGCTTGAACTTTTGAACAGTGGGCGAATGCCCGATCCGAGACTAGATTTGTCAGTTGTCTTTCCGTATCGTTTCCAATGCTCGTGTTTCCGAAATAGAAATCTTTTATTTTAAGAAGAATAGTCTCAGCCTCGGGCCCACCGATATTCAGATTAAGAAGCTCGTTGGCTACTGTGGAGAAATCGCTGTTTAGAGCATCTATCAGGGCTGGGCTTGATAGGGTGACTGGATATGAGATTCAAGTTTAAAAATATTTTTTAGAATTATGAATTTCGGTTAAAATTGGTTAGGTAGATTTTTTTGCTTCAAAATTAATTCAACCGTACTCAATGCTCGAGAGACAAATTCGGCGGAGTTTACTCCAATGATCCATGGAACTTTGTTGACTCTCCCACTTTGGATCATGTTGTAGGGGAGGTCGGGCATAAATAAATCCGTTGGGTCATCTGTCTCGTAATTTTCGATAATGAGATTGTAGGTGATGTTTGCAGTCCTCACAATAGCGAGATCTTGGGCAGGTTTTGATCGTAGGCATTCAATAAGGATGCTTTGGTTGGTTGAAGAACAGCCAACTTCTTTAGTTAAAGACTCGAGTGTTTTGATAGCTTGATCAGAGTCGGGTCGAGGTTGGCAAAATGCTGCTCCACTTTCGGAAATTCCAGTGTGGAAAAGCCCTGATAATAAAATAATAAATTGGTACCGATATGAAGATTTTTGATCGTAAGATTTAGAATTTTGATCGCAAGATTTGAGAAATTATATTCTATTGTTATTGCATAGAAAATTGATTTTGGATGCTTCCAAATAATTATAATGTTGAAAGTAATTTTCAAACAAACAGAGATGGCTAAATTTAAACATTTAATTATTTTTATGCAAATAAACATTACCGTTCGCCATAGGAGAAATCATATGGTGACTTACAGAGATTGCTCCAGCTGAATTACCTGTTTTTAAATAGTAGGGTATTTACGAAACGATCTAATTGAATTTTAAACTAGTCGTATTTCAAAATTATCGACCTACCAAATATCATAACTCTATCAGGGTCCCCTCCAAAGTACCTCACATTGTCCTGTACCCATTTAAGAGCCATTACTTGATCTTTAAAAGCCATATTCCCAGTGATTTCTCCATCATTCGTACTTAGGAAGCCTTTAATTTGATAATAATCCCCGATTATTAATTTCATTGCATTCAAATAGTTTTGAAAAGATGATTATAAGATCAACTCACCAAATGGCCCCAATCTATTGGATAATTAAGATTAGAAAAAAAAAACATTATTTTGTGCTAAATTTTTTGTGTAAAAATGTATTCATAATAACCTATATTGAATATTTATAAGCACCACATCTTCATCCATGAAATATTTTGCCCCGTACCGACTTCCATTGCCATCCGTAAAGCCTGAAAATAACCCGATCCCAAGATTTTATATTAGGCAAAGTTTAGGTTAAAATCAGACACTCACACCTCCTCCATGTATGTAAAACATAGTAGGCATTAAACTCCCCTCTTGTCCATCTATATCGTTCGGAAGCTGTTTCATGGAATTAAATTTTGAATTATTTGAAAATACTAGTTGTCAATGAATTTGTTTCGTGTAAGATTATAACCTTTGGACTATAGATGTTCATGTAAAGGCAATCCTCAAAGCCAACTTTTCAAAGAAACAAATAATTGTTTTTCATAATCACAACATTACTATTTTAATTAAAATGATTAAAATTTAATTTATTTTCAACCTGCTCGGGCTACCGGAGCGTATTTGTCTTTCTGAATGCATTGAGGAGCGACCACCTTCTCATCTCGGATCCCTTCCCATGGCTCAGCGGGCTGAGGGGACTAAATTAATTGTAGCAATTTTAATTAACAAATCTTATTTATTTATACTTAACTAATCAGTAATTATAACATTTTCCGACAAATGGTCAAACCTTGAACCGAAGATTTCCCAATGGAGGTTTGGCATATGGAACTTTGTAGAAGGCATAGTAGTCTCTTCCTTCTCGGCTTTGCAAAGTGTTGCCTTTGACACTACCCAAAGGAGTTTCGACTATAGGTTCTTGGGTATTATTCACGCTTTTGATTGTAGTTAGAATGCTTGGAGATGATTGGCTTGAGCATGAGGTTAATTGTACAAGTCCTAGTGTTATGAATCCGAGAAAAAAGAGAGGTGAAGGTAAGTTTGAAACTTTCATTTTGTTTTAGATTGATAGATAAGCTAATTTGTAATTTTTGAGGAAAGGGTGAAACGGAACATTGATGGCTTGATTTAGAACGGGATTGTGTTTAAAAACAAAATGCTTCTGTTTTATGTGCCCCAGTATTGAAGTCTATAATCTGAATCTCATATGACTTTTGGTATATAGAATGCTGCATAATAATATCATGATTGTTATTGATAATGCATAAATTGAGTTTGATATCCAATATCACGGGTCCGTTAACTGATATCTTCCTAAAGTAAGTGCCGGAATTTCGCGTATCACTTTCAATAGATCATCAATACGCACACATTTTTTTGAGAAACAACAGATTTATCTCGAAACTATTGATGTGACTGTATTTTTTTATGCTGTCGTATAGTATCGAATTCAACAAATATCCTGTACACGTGTGTAGTGTGCAAATAGAAGAACACCCTAAACTTAGTTTTAAATGTATGAATAAAATATTAAGTACATTTATATCTATAACACTGCCATATCGTATTTTAGAAATAATCCGCAAAATGGAGTGCGAGTGGCGTGGGAGTGGCGTTAAAATCTGTCAATTTTCATAATTATGTACAACTTCTGAAAAATACAAATAAATTGAATCATGTTCATTTTACTACTCGATTAGAACGATAGATGAACGATCAGACTGTGGACTTAGCAAGATAAATGGTTTTATTGTATAAATAATTTTTTTCCATTCCCAAACTTATCAAATCACAATCATTGGTATTTTATTAAGAACTAAAAAGAAGTGAAATGACATTCAAAACAAATCATCTTAAATTTATATCTTCATGACTAAATTGGTCCCAAAAGTCCATACGAGACTGCAAAACAGTTGTCGGTCGAGGATTATCATTCAGCTCAAACCAAATGGATGGAGTTTCTTTCGATTTTAGAGTCCTCCATTCAATCCCATTTTCTGAATATGGTTTGCTATAATAAAAAAATGCGTTCAAACTAGTCTGAAATGTATTCTTGATGTTTTAAAATTCAGACCAAACAATAAAAAATTATTTACCCTGTTGCCGCAAACTGTGTCCAAATTTTTATCAACATCCTTGAGAAGGGAAAGTACGTGGAATTCACCGGGTACTCCGGATAACTGTTGTAGTTAAACAGAAACTGCAATTCATCAGCATGGGAAGTCCCTATGAATTATTTAAATCGATTAATTGATTTATCTTTACTGAGGTATTTTCCACGACTCGTCTGTAGGTTTAATTGATAAAGTCTGTATGAGATTTCAGGTTAACATGTGAAATCTTACCATAATTTCCTAGTGGAAATCCGACCTTAGACTTATCTGAATAACTCTTTCCAGCCTCCTTGCTCAAATAGTACAAATACACTTCGCTATATTCAGCTTGCATTGTGGCCTGCGCTTTGGAACAATGCACTACTGATCGGTCCGATATAAGATTCGTAAGATTTCTCTCCGTGTCGTTCCCGATCATTTTGTCCCCGAAATAAAAGTCTTTTATCTTCAAAGAAATTGACTCAGCCTTCGGTCCGTCAATGTTTAACATGTCTGGGGCCGTCGTAGAAAAGTTTTCATTCAGGGAGTTTATAAAGTCAGTATCAGTGAGGTAGTCTATACGTCGAAAAAAATACAAGAACATTAGTTGAGTGCTCGTCAATCCAGTAATAAATTATTATTATGAACCTTACCCAAAGCTGAATGGACGAATTCTGCCGAGTTGACTCCGACTATCCAGGGGACTTTGTTAACCTTGCCACTTTCTATCATGCTGTGAAGGGCTTCAGGCATGAACACATCGCTGGAATCGTCTGTCTCGTACTTCTCAATGACTAGATTGTAAGTAATATTTGGCGTCATAGCGATTGCAAGGTCACGGGCTTCAATCCTCCGTAAACATCGAAGAAGCATCCGCTGGTTTCTTGAAGAACATCCAACTTCCTCTGCCAAGGATTTCAATGTGACCTCAGCCAATTGTATTATTTTATTTGGACCAAATAACGTTTCACAAAATGACCCTCCACTCTGTGTGATGGCTGTGTGAAATAGGCCTAGAAATTTTAAACTTATTTTACATGATAATTTTATATAGTTTACTCAAAGTTCGGGACAATCATTTATGTAACTTATAATGAAGAAACGAATGAATTCATCTCCACCTCATATAAAAAAGTAACTACCATTTGCCATTGGAGAAATCATGAGATGACTGACAGAGAAAGCTCCAGCGGAATTACCTGATTTTACATCGACCTAATTTAGTACATCAGTGTTTGAGATTTATAAAACTTTTGGACATAATTAACTTACCGAATATCATAACTCTATTAGGGTCCCCTCCAAAGTACCTCACATTGTCCTGTACCCATTTAAGAGCCATTACTTGATCTTTAAAAGCCATATTCCCAGTGATTTCTCCGTCATTCGTACTTAGGAAGCCTTTAAAGTACAAATAGTTCTATATAGAATTTCCTCGAGGTGATAGGGCAGTAAGTTAAATGAGGCAAAGCTTACCAAATGGGCCTAATCTATTGAATAGGAGATATATTACAGATATTAAAAGGCATGCACTGAAAATAAATTCAACGATTCAAATATTTTTACTCTACCTGTACTGGAAAGTTATAAGAACGACATCTTCATCCATAAAGTATTTTGCCCCATACCGACTTCCATTGCCGTCCGTAAAACCTGCCCAAGACACATATAATCGTGACCTTTAAACTTTTTTCGAATTAATTTTACAAAGACCATTTTGGAAGTCGACTGCACAGTCTCAATTTATTTAACGAACCTCCACCATGTATATAGAAAAGTGTTGGCATCAAGAAATCCCTCTGTTCGTCCGCCTTTGGAATCTGTTAATTTTATAGATGTAAGCACATTAATAAAAACATTCAAAAATCATGAGAATTAAAAGCGATTGATATAGATTGTTTAAACACATTTGGTTTGTAAAGGTTTAAAAACAAACAGTCCTCCTCCCCAACAGCTTCTTTAACTCGTGAGTATTTAGCTCTCTGAATACACTGCGGAGCTACCACCGCCTCATCTCGAATCCCTTCCCAAGCTTCTGCGGGTTGAGGCGACTAGATTTCATTAAGGGTTTTAAATTGTAAATATCATTAATAAAATTACAGAATTTCTAAAGTTATTTATACAGGCTTGAATTCGATAAGAAGAGAATTAAATACACACCTTGAATCTAAGATTTCCAATAGGCGGCTTTGCGTAAGGTATTTTATAAAATCCGTAGTAATCTCTCCCCTCTCTACTTGTCAAAAGATGCCCTTTGACACTCCCCAAAGGAGTTTGGACTACGAGATCATCTGAGCTGCTATCATTTAGGGATGCGGTTAAGGTGTTGGTAGATTTTAAAACCTGTGGTTCCGGAGTGGTATGGGTCAAGGATACGAGTACAAGAGCAACTACCGTCACTCCAATTGCCAATCCAGAAAGGATGAAACATGATGATCCAAATTGCTTCCGAAATCGATTAAAGATACCAGAATCCCTCTGGTTGACTGAGGTCCATTCAAATTGAGATTTTGAACTGAAATTAGAATTTAATAATAATGTAGAACTCTCTGTAGGAAGGGAACGATGACCTAATGACCCGTGGGGGTTTCCCATGTTTATAGAGGTTTTGTCAGTAATTTCAAAAATTATATTTTTAAGTCGGGCTAAAGTTCACAGAGAAGCACGGCACAGTATTATTATCAAATGTCTGAACCTTAAGTGAAATTGTCTCGTCTATCTCCTCCGTTGCTTTTGATATCTAATGCTTACACAAATATCAAATGCATGTTCAACTGATAATAAATAAATTACTGATAATCCACCTCTATCAATATCAAAAATAAAAATAAATTCAATAAAGTAAACAATTGATATATTTATGTGAATGTGAGAATCTGAGTCGAGTCACATAGGCTCGGAAGTCGTTTTCACTGTACAGTTTCACTAACTTCAGAAATTATAAAAATAATAGATATAGCTTTAAAGAAGAAAGATAAGGCAAGTGGTGGATCCATAGAACTATATACTATATCTAGATCTATTAAAATGCATTTGTTGATTGAATTACTGAATAAAAGTTGCCACCACCAGTTATGAGTACAACCTAAGATCATACTAAGATGAATCGATTCATGATGATTTAATATGATGATTTAATACCCGAGATGTACTCCCCTGCCGAATGCACCAATTTATCGTTAACTCTAACACTAACGTAAAATTAATAACAATCTCGGTTTAACTTAAATCCATCACATGGGCATGCATATAAACAGCTAACCGGTACTTTAAATTAAGTTTAAATTAATTACTTTTATGCTAATAATTCACTGACATCAAATTGCAATAATATTATTTAGCTCGTCCAGCTCCACAAGTTCGATTGGATTACATTACCTTGGGCCGAGCATGACGCTGCATAGTAAACCATCCCTCTTCATCGTCTTCCTTCAGGACCAGAAGTGAGGGTTGATGTGGTTTTAAGTAAGAGCACTTCCAATTTTCTTTTACTGGATTCATACTTTTATACCTTCAAAATGTATTCCGTTAGCAAAGGATTTAATCAACATACATGCTCATGATGTTCAGCATGTTCAACGTGAACGTTCCCACCATCATGCAATAATTTAAGATTACCTGAGTTCCAGTACATTATGCAATGCAAAAGTAAGTTTCCACCTAGATTACTTTTGAAATGTCAGGGGGTAGTAGAAAATCAACTTTCATTTTATGTATAGACGGAGGGGTGTGATTTAACCCTACGGAAGTTCCATAGCCCATGCATGCCTGATTAATAAAATTGGAGTTTGGATTTTTACCCGAGCGTGGAGGATCAGATTTATGTCTGTCGTCTGTCACCAATATACCTCTCTTCGAACTTGTCCAGTCTTCTTGAGATTTGAATCGGTTGATGTTGATTGAGTTAATATGAAGGTCAAGTTCGAAAATGGGCATGATTGGACTGACGGGGTGAAACGTGAAAGAAAAAATAGCAAAAGGTCTTATGGGTGGATACCCAAAGGGCTTTGTCTAGACATTATTTTACAATGATTTGCAGTGGAAAAATTTAGTACTGATTGATATACAAAAATTTTCAATCGATTCAAAACGACAATTTAATGTTGATATATACGGAAATTTAATATTGCTCAAAGCGTAAACTGAAACCTACCGTAAATGCCACCAGTACCGGATTTTATGAGAATTTGTTCACTAAGGCTCTAATTATATTATTTCCAGAATTTATTTCGACTAAGCGTTAGATACTTCAGTTCGATTTTTCTCGGGAATCTGTATCAAAGACTGGTAATTTATGACTGCCACGGCCAAATGCAGAGAATCTGATCGTCCGCAAAGCCTAAATACACCGCAATGTTGATATGATTTGATTTTTATAAATGGTAACATGTAAATTGTAACATGAATTTCATGCATGTTTGGCAATGGCAATGTATCTTTTGAACCCCTCATTATCTCATAGTCAGTCAAATAAATTTTTAATTATAAACTGATTTTTATGGAATAAATGAAGTTTTCATCGGAACAAAGCCATAGCCAAACTAAATCTGCGACGGTAAAGGCCTTTCCTATTCTCAAATTTCCTTAGATTTTAGAGATTAAATTAAAACATGTTCATGTATATTTTCATCCAGTTGTGTAATTATTTTTGGAAAGTATATCTATGCTTGTAGATGGTGTGCCAAAGGGGAATTGTGTGCTGCGTAGATAATTTCTTGGAGGTTTAGGGTTGCAGGATGAGATTTGTTCACTAATCTTAAGCATGGCCGGAGACGGGAGATCTCATTAAGTTAAGGTCTTATTGTGTGAACCTTTACAACCCTACTGCAAGTGGACTCTCCTAATTGTATCCTCATAAACCAGCAATGTTAAATTTCAATCTTTTCAACTTTGTGATTTTGTATTGTGGGGGTTTCTGATAACTTACACCTAGAATACTGTAATTTGATATACACTTTCTCGCACCCAAGAAAAAATTCGACTTCGAAGATTTGCCAATTCTGTCAATAGACTAACTCGTGGGAGCAGGACACTAGTGGGTTTAATAAAAATCATGCTAGAGAGACTATGAAACGAGATGTTGACCAATTTATGTCTAAATTGTTGACCCTAGTGGGATCGTTAAAAATTGCCTCAAAACACTCATTTTAAAATCCTGGTCACAGAAAATCGAGTAATTCGATTTCAATTTGATTTTTAATTATTGACCAAAATATAATATTGAAAATTATAAATATTCACTGGCACATGGATGCCAATAGATTCAGAAGTGGTCGTAGATTTAAACAGGAATTTAATTTCAACCGAATCAATATAGCATCATCTATAGTGTATTTTTTGAATAACAGTGTGGTCATAAAGAGCAAAACGCCCATTTTAAAACTCTACTCACGGAAAATCGAGGGATTCGATGTCAATTTAATTTTTAAAATATTGACCAAAATAAGTTAATGAACATTATAAAAATTAACTGGGACATAGATAAAAATAGATTCAGAACTGGTCGTAGATTTAAACAAAGGGAAATTGAGTGAGTAACTCCCATCAACTTTATTTGGAAAAAAATTGATTAAGCTATAATATATGGGACAATTCCGATTGTAAAGGGAGGCTGGGGTATTGTACGATTGGGCCTATTTGGAGTATCGCTTTACAAGATTTTAGAAAAGGTTTTTAGAATTTAGAAAAGCAATGAAATTGATAAGAATGACGGAGTGCAGAAGATTAATAACTTAGGGTCCCCATCTAGTGGAGATAAAAGGAACTCCAACACAAGTAAACGTTTCTGTAAGTAATACGAATGGCGTTATGTTTCTGTTCAGAACTTTTCAATTATGTGCCCTTTTACTTCATCTCTGAAAATTAGCGATTATGAATCTCCCATCTTGATCGAAGTATAGATATGAGTTTACTGGATATGATATGCCGGAAAATAAAAAAGTAAACAAAATATATCGAAGAAAGGATGGTATTATTCTAGATCCGCTAGGAATCTCGTCGTGGGCATAATTGCAGAATTAAAGGCTAACAAGTAATAAAAAGGAAAACTTTGATTTGGTGTCGAACTGAGAGACAAAAATGCTCATTGGGGCAAACCGATTGTCCACGTCACGTTGTAGTTAGTATATAATTCTATGGTGACGTGTCTTCAAATTGAATTTTGCTCCAAGGCATATTGGTTGATGAGAAAATAAACTTCCCGTCATTAATAAAAGGTGAACCTAAAATTTTAGAAATGGATAAAACCGTCTGAATTCAATTACGTAACACGTCAATTCTTCTGATGATTGGACAACAATGTATCAAGGAAATTTCTGAAGCTGTAATAGGTTTTGGCGGAAGAGCGATGAGGATTTTTTGTTTCGTTGTATCTGATTGTTCGTTAGTTATTCTGCATTTTTCCAATGCAATATGAATAGTGTTTTACATCTGTTTTATTTTTCTCTCATATTAAGACGCATGCTTCGGAGATAGCGCAATCTCTTCCCTGTATAATGGTGATCATCTAAAATTGTGGTTGATAATTGATAACTTTGTGATAGAGACGTATACTCTACACAAGATGGCTTCTAGAGCGACGAATCTTGAAACCAGACAACTAAGTTTCCAAAGGCATTGTAGAAATATTAGAATTAGTTTGGCATCATTGGCTCTTGACGAAGAATTCTGTCTGAATTTAATCGCACTTCAACTATGTGTGTATTAACATTCCAAAGAAGTCTGCCGGTAGCCGAAATCATGTAGCTCGGTGATGTGTTTGACAAATAATTTGTAGCGGTATAAAATTTAAATTAGTAAGTCAATCCCGATCTGGTTGTTTTTCCGAATGAATTTAAAACGAATACATAGGGAATCAGCACGATTTATTAATTCGTGTATTTAAATAATTAAAAGTGATTCGAAAGAAACAAATAATCATTTAGTTAGAATGTACTGTACATGCGCTATATATTTATCGCAGTTTGCCCCTAGAATACCTTTCCAATATATAATAGAGTAATAGATACTAGAACTCGACCATATATAATCTCCCGCCTGTATTGGAATTGTGTGAAATGAGTTATAACGACGCTCGTATCTTGAACAAGATGACAAGGATTGAAAACGTAGCTCCATCCAAACCAAGAAAATGTGAAATGTAGTTTCGACGATCATTGTTGTCGTTGCTTGGATAGTTTCTCCTGCTCCCGAACTTTATCCCGCTTCTCCAGGAAAAGGAGCCGCTTCTTCAGTGATTCGTTCTCTGATTGCGCGGAGGCGGCAATAATGTGAATTCTCTTTAGAGCCTCTTTGAGCTGCTGAATTTCCTCTTTCTGGGACTTATGGTAATGGTGAATCTGCTTTGCTTTGATGATTCTTTTAGCCTCCGCTCGGGTTTCAGCAGTTGTTGGATCTTTCAAGTATAAAAAATCCTTCACCGGAGCATTTTGAGCGCTCTTCTTTCTGGATTGGATATTTTTAGAACTTCCTGCCAATCCATCCTGGCTCTTCACAGTAAATACCTGTTTTCTTTTTCGTGGGTTCCCAGTGACTTCTGGAGAAGTATCACCGGCAACATTTTGGATTGGCTGCAAAATGTCGACCGACGCCTTAATTTGAAAATCTACGTTTTCCTGACAAATGCTTGCATCCGTGTGTAAAAGTTCCTCGGAATGTATGTTGTCAATAATAATTGACATGTCCATTTTGGTATCTTCTGATTTAAACTCCTTATTTGTCTTCTGCACAACATTTGCATTCTGTAAAACGGAAAGTCAAGTGAAATGAAATTTATTTCTATTCAACTCTCTGTGTGCTATTGAATCTAGTTTTCTAAAATTAAATACTCTCTATAAGTGGCTCTTTAAAAAGATTGAATGCAGAATACTCAAGATTGGATGAATAAATTGGAGTCAAGGAAAACTAGCCACCAGTACTACTCTTAGCGGCTAGCGAGTTCTACCCTCACTGGTTGATTTGCGCAAAGTTTCACCATTATTGTAGTCACACTCTAGAAAATAGTCTCATTATTATACGTAGTACTATAACTATAAGTGTGACTTTTAATATTACAACCTATGGTGGCAAGTATACATTGTTGCATTGGCCCGATCGTTTTTAATAAGGGTCATTGATACCATTCTCTCATTGAAATGGCACGTTTCAATTGGGAGTGCTCGAGTGTGCCCTATATTCCGTAAACGCCTTAACTTGGCATTTGGCTGAATGCCCATTTAAACTACGAGAGCCTGCCATCTATTTCGGTGATAGTTTGGCCGAGCTTTGGATGCAACACGCGTTATTTTAGTGTAATGACTACGTAAGGAAGGGCCAACTCCGTCCCAAGTCCCAACCCAACCCACATGCGCTCTTAATACTTAAAGGGTGTTCTTTGTCATTGTCCGATTCTTTAAAATTCAGAACCTTTAAATCGAATGTTACGATTACGATTATGTATATTTTGTTCGAAAGCTAGAAGAATGAAGAGTTTGTTCTGAAAAATAATGCTGAACGTGTAAGGAATAGGACTTTGTTCTATCCTCACTGCCTCGTCCTTTCGTAATCTAATGTAATATATGCAGGTTCATGT
>JAQFYM010002983.1:0-20599 GCA_034694785.1 Agrenia bidenticulata | reverse complement strand
AATTGTCCAATTGATTTTTTGGTACTAGTTTCATGTCATTTGGCTCTGATGGCCTAAAACCATCGCATTGTAAGTAGCCTATCATCATCATGTTGCGAATTCGCGATTTTTTTTTTCAAACTCCACTTCTATTAGTGTAATTCCAAACTATAAAGGAAAGAATGAATGACTTGCCTACGATTACAACTATTACTACGAGTACTAATGCATATTATACTCAAGTAGTCAAGTGTCATATGATACCGAGTTGTTATTTTTAGTAAGCTAAGTATCTGCACTAAGACTAAGGGTTGGGATTTGTTTCGATATAATAATAACGCATGTCTACATATAGTAATCTCATCGTCCATAATGATAATATAAATGAACATGATTTCGTGAAACAAGAGAATGATGACAAACTGAATGAGTGTCGGATGAAAAAGGAGACCAGAAGGATGACTTTGGGAAATAACGAGAGGCTGGCTGGGTCTTTTGGCAGTATGTAGAATGTAGCAGATGAGGCTGATGATTGTACAATTGACAATAGGAAAAGACAATGAGTGTTGGATCACTAATATTACTTTCAGTAAACCTACAATCCACTTCACCAAACATATATTCTGCATTGAACATCATACCACACAAACCTCGGCCATTGTACAGGCCACCACTGCCATCATTCTCATCCTCATCATCTCATCTCAGGATGATCATCACTGTTATTGTAAACTTGTAATTGTAAAGAAAGCCCAGGGAAATTATAATGGAATAGTAAGCAGTCACTCTCAAAATCCCATTCTTCTTCACATTGAGTAACACTGGTAACAAACCCCAAACTGAGACGCTCAGGACTTATAATTCATTGTTTTAACTTTTATAGTCAAAGGGAATTAAACTCGCACTGTTTTTCCAAGATTTGGATGGAAGGGAGGAAATCTGCAGAGGAAGAATTAAGCTGAATAGATAATGCAATATGATGCAAAATGTAATTACATCGTTGACTCTGGTGAATGCTCAATGAGCACTTGGAACTTGTTGGAGGCTATTGTTCAAGGAATTAGGATTCTCATGGATTTTTCACCAGTGTGTTCTTTGGGAGTTCTCGAGGAACTGCAATGTGGCGTAGCAAGTACTCCTTTTCAAGTCAATGTAACATTTTATTTTTATCCAAATGTTTAAAAAAAAAACACATGGATTGGGTATACTGTTTGATACATACATATCTGACTAGGAATGTTTTAAATATTTTATCAAGTATTTTCCCTACGTGATGCATAAAAGATGGAGGAGACCTTACTTAGATCCGGGTAAAGTTATAGGAATTGTGTTTGGCAGCGTGGATTCCGTACTACGAACCTTGAGTTTAAATACTGGAGCTTTTGAAGTCTCTCTAAATTTGCATAAAACACATTTGAAAAGAAATTCCTCTGAGCCAAGTGCCAAAAACCAAAAGAGACCACCGAAGAATGTGACGGAGTGTATTTGTGAAATGAGTAATGACAAGTACTGAATCATGAATTAGATCCTAAAAGGGCTGACTAGGTTCATCTAATTCAGTTTCCTCTACCCAAAATCTACACATGGAGTCTTAAATTTATCCATGCTTCACGTCTCCTCATCCTCAAGCTGATAACACTGAGAATACTTTTAATTCTCCACCTACACTATAAATCTACAATGCTATAGGCAGAAAGGGTTAAAAGAGGAGCTTGGGCTATAAAGTTTCAAAGAAAACAAGATTCGTGAGAGAAAGAACTCCTGAGAAATAAAAATCTTTGAACTCTTTTCAAACAGGATTCACTGACTCTCAGGCAATCGTTCACATTCACAAAGACGATGAGAGGCAGCAGACCAACATTATCAGCCAACAGGCAAGTCGGGCCTTTCCAACCTAACAAAATTGCTACCATTTACCTGGAACAAGTCAAACTCAATTGGTTTAGCTTGGGAAACTTTTCAATCATCGATTGGCACTGTTTTATACTGAAATTGCTTCCAAATTCTTTGAGCAAGTCAAGTTTAGTTTCCGTCTCTAGAATTCAAAGATTTCCTTTTCAAATCGATGATTTCCCATCATACTCCAGGACCAGAGGCTAACGCTAGCCTGAGTATATTTCCCGAAAAGTGCATCCGACTTGGACAGAAACAAGCTACGGTAACTATTGTGGCTGCAATTCAAAAAGGCATAACCCCTTGTTGCCCACTGGATAACAATAGAAGGGATTTTGAAAGCAGGTCTAAAGTCCTAACCCATTACTTTATTGTTTTATAGCAATAGAACGAGACTGGGAAGGCTGTGGCGGAAATATGTAATCCACCAGTCCTAGACAAACTATGAACTAAAGAGCAAACCAAATGGTCTTAAAATCCACATGAATCATTTTAATTGCAATGGCAAGCCAACAAACCAATAGCTTCTAGAGGTATTCCCATTCTCCTCGACTACTAGAACACTAGAAATAAAAGCCCATGCTATAGAGCCAGAACTACCAGAAGGGACACTTGAAGATATGGAAGGGTGGAAGATGGAGTGAAATATATCGGTACACCTAACCTTGATTTCATTTTTCTCCAATAATTTGGCCAAAAGCTGAGGAACTCCGTGAAAGAAATCCGTAAAACTGGAGAGGAATGGAGGACAATGTCAAAACCAGAAATGGGCAAACTTTCTGTTTCCCGTCACGTAAAAGACAGACAGGGTAACTAATGTCTGAAAAATATTGTCTTCCTTCAGAGGGGAACCAAATGGCTTTGGTTACTGTTGACTCTTGTACTATAAACGAGCGAGAGGACCGTCCACCAACTTCATCGAATGGATATCCAATTTGAAAGCCCCGAGGAATTCGAGAGTATAAATCCGTTTAGTAAATGCACAGAGGGTTGTAAAGCAAAGCCATCCGTGAAGGACCCCTCTCTCCAGAATTCTAGAATCTAGATTCAAGAATGAGGTTCTGCTTTCTCTCAAAATTCTATCCATTTATTTATCCATTTGTAAAGTTTACAATTGACTGAAAAAAGCAGACGAAACTGTTGGCTGTGTGTGTGTATTATTTACCAATTTTCTGCTTTCCAAGCCTTTTCATTTGTCTGTCACATCACAAGTCAAGAGCAAAATGACAAAACAATGTGATTAGATGAAGTCAAAAAGTATGTGAAGATCATTCAGCCGTGCCAACGTTTGTTCATTTGTATTCCTCGAGGGTTTCATTCCTCACCTTTTTCTATAAATTAGAATTTAGAAATACGGAAATCCAATGCAGACTTTTCAGACGGAGTTGACATAAATAAAAATACAACATTCAGTTTCAACGTCTTTAAAGGAATATTTTATCCTACCGTGTTTCGAAAATCTTTCCTTGCCTGCAGAAAAATGTATGTAAAGCTTTATTGACCTTAAAACGTTTGCTACTACAAATACAAATCTTAACAAAAATATTACCCATTTCTTTGACAGGAAACAAAAGTTACAGTTTAAAAAAAATCAACAATTCAGCAACCTAATTAACTCTGAAATGTTCTCCGACTCGTAATCTACTGGAAAATGAACTAACCAGCTTGAAAAAGATTTCAACAGGATCTTCGGATTAGGATCGTCTAAAAAAATATATAGACTAGCCATAATACTGACCAAGCAACTCTAATCTTAAGATCTTTTAAGATGAACAATATTGCCCCTCCACTTGAAGAAAAAATCTTCTCTTATACTCAAGCCCAACTCAACAAGACCAGAAGTGGTTCAACATCATAAATAAAATAGCTATGAAATTCACCCAAACCGCATTTTACGAAGACATAAATTCATCCAAATGAAAGACAACTCCTGGCTCCATATACACTCATACTCATACTACCTCTCCGAAAATACAAGAAACAGCTTGGAACAATTTACAAAACTGTTTGTCTTCCTTAATTCCTACCTATGGGCAGTGGGTATGTAGAGACAGCCAAAAGGTAATCATTTCGCTACCTTTGCCTTTCATTTTACGACCGAATGGAACATAACATTCTATCTATATCCTTCCACCCGTACTTAGCAGTAGTGGGTTTGCGTGTCAGCGAAAATAAACTTGCCAACTCGCACTCAAATAATAATATCTTTAGAGTAAAAAGAATAAGATTGTTGTGCTGTGTAGGTTTAAGAGCAGGGTGCATGTATATGTGTGTTTGTGCGTGGGTGTACAAATGCCTGGGCTATTTCTTAAAACACATTTGATACATTCGTAGTGTTTGATCTGCTGTGGAAAGCTTTCTTTACTCTTTTTTGTTTAGTAGGAAAATAAATGTTCCTTATGGACATGTATTAAAAGACCTTCTATCATCAGTATGGAATCTAGCTCATACCTTGTAGCAAAGTGTATCATGGTGTTATTAAAGTGATACTCGAGGTATCGCCATTAGCCCTCGCTACTGAGTGACTGCACTTGGTTTTATTTAGGTAACATACTATTTAATTTTATCATTTCAACCCAAAATAAGAAAGGGTCATTTGTAAACCTCGCTCAAAATGTGTACCAATTCTGTAGTTAAACTTCGCCAGTTGTAACAACCTTGAAAGTCCAAGTAATTGCCGCAAAGGCAAAGTGAGGCATAAAGCCAGTGGGACAATCAAATATAACTCATCTCATTTAGCTGTCATTGTCATTGTCACGGAACTAAACATGTCCGAGGGGCCTTTCCAAACTATGAACTATTTCACAAGCTTTGTAAGGCTTGGACCAGCAGAGAAATGAACAGGACAACAAGAAATAAAACACAAGAAATAAATTCTTATCCGCATTGATACACTTCCTTAGAAGTGCAATAGATTCAAGATTTTAATCAATCAAGCAGGAATATATGTGACGGGACATAAAAGTTTGAAATCCTTTGATGTTGATATGCTGATATGTCTGCTAAGGACTTGCGAAATGTCCTCGTCCTTTAACTTTGAAATTGGGGCTATAAGAAAAAATTGAAGAGCCATCTCCACTATTACCCGGGTTTGTACGATGTTAAGAAAAGTCTGTATTTTTTTGCACAGTCGACAGTTGACAAGACAAGGAGAAGATAGTAACATCGAACCCAACGGACGGACACGGACACTTGGGCTTTTTAGACACGAGGAACGGACAGGGAAATTCTCGATAGATAAAGGCTAAAAGCTACAAGAAATCCTCTACGGTCTACTTTTAAACATAGACGTCTTCACCGAGATAAGAAAATAGAAGATGATGATCCGTTCTGCAAATTGAGTCGATGACGATTTCTACATTCTAAGCTCACTGGACTGAGGAAACATTACTTAGCCTACTTACTATACTTTAAAAAAAAAATTGAGACAATATTGTCACCCAAGGTGGGAGCCTGGGATTCGCAAACTTCTTAAGGCTTTTTAAAATGTGTCCCGTGTTTGTTATTGAAATTGTGTAAAATGTTAATCTCTTTTTTTGGTAATATAGTTCGCACAAAATTGACTATGTGGGAGCAACATATGAAACGAGGCTTAATGGCTTTATTTTTCAATAAAAACAGATGGTTCTGATACTATTTATACAACTAATATAACAATTTCATACAGGATGCATACAAAAGGCCATTAACAGCCTCGGATCCATTCATAATTCAAAACTGACTTGTCCATAGCTCTCGCTACTACTACTTACAGCTTCTGCTTGGGTCCTGGTGTTGGTGGCCCATACATTACACTTGCCAAAAGGAGAACTTTTAGGAGAGTGCAACATAATATCGTAATGCATCAAGGAAATATATATCATGAAGAAGATCCAACATTCTTTTCATACAAGACTTACAACTTACAAGAGGGTGAGCTTTAAAGAGTTGCAAAAAATATTATTTTCTACAGCAAAAAGTGCCCTTTCCGGCAAATTGCATTCCTAACACAATGAAACAAATGGTGGTGATAAAGTGTTACGTTACGAAACCAATTCGGAGGTGTCATCAGTCTTTTTTCATTCCTAGTCTTTGTGATAAGCCCATAAGTGCTAAGTTATAAGTAGCTAAAACGCAGAGATAGTTAGGTATGGTATTTTTTGTAATTGTGTATTACTTAGGAAATGCATCTGATGATCATACTGCCCTGGATTTATGCCCTTTTAATGTTTAATGCACCCTTGTGTGTGCCCTCTGCATCTCCTCTCCTCTCTTTTTTCTTAGTAATGAGGTAAGACATGAGTTTTAATGACTACTCAAGAACGGAATCCTTACCTGAATTTAGAGCTCCGATGAAATCCCAGAGGACGAAGACGAGCAGGTAATACTGCAACGTTTTCCAAGATCTGCTCAGAAATTTCATCTTGAACAACTTTTGGTCGGGATGTGAAAATTTTAGATTTCGGAAGAGTAGACTTTTAATTCTTTATCCAGTCATTTATCAAAGGGGGGCTGACGGGGCTGTTCAATCACAAATAATTCAATGAAAACAGAAACTTTGTCATAACTCTTTTAAAACTTAATAAGGTTAATCGGATTATACACTATGTGAGCAGAGGGAGCTCAGAGAACATTTGAGAGGCGAAACGTGTACGACGAGAGTACATATAGGTCAAAACGGATGGTTCAAAGTTTCCGGGAAATTTCCTCTGTCACTGTCATTTAAGCTTGGAGATAGGAGATTTAAAATCTTGATGGCAACTTTTTGAATTGAGATTAAATACGCTGGAATCCCCAGGTGACTCTAATTCTAGATTCCAACAAAGTTCCCACTGGCGGAGGGTTGACGGTGATGAACTATATATTTCCGGTATTTTGCTAAAAACTTTGCTCTGTCCTATTTTTTTATTCAAAAGTGTTTAGCAATCTAGGCCAAAGCACTGGAGGTAGATTGCTCAAAAAAAAGTTCACAAATCTTTCCACTCCTTCACAAAATTCACCGTTCACAGTTATGAATGAGTCCGGAAAAGAAAAAGCGGTGGGATTTATATTTTTTTCCTCTGCCTATTTTCCCTGCTCGGGCACTTGCTTTTCCAGCCGGAAACTTTGCACTCTCGGTGAAAAGAAGCCGGGGGATAAAAGTTGTCAAGTTTCAGAAATCAGCGTTGGTGACAACAAGTCAAAATTTCTTCCACTCGTCCTTATCACCTTGAGATAAGATAGGGGCAGGGCAAGAACATGGAGGAACTTTGAGAAAATCCAAATTTGCAAAGATCCACATTTCTCACTCGACTTTTCCCCTTTCTTGAACCCCTGCCAAGGAAGCAGATCTAGAGAAGAGGACAAGGTTTCGGAGATTCGGACTTTTTGGCAATCTTCAAATCCAGACTTTGTTGCAAATTGGAGCACCAACACATTATCATCTATCCCCTCTGCCCTCTCTCAAATAAATTTTCAAATCCATTAGTTAAAAATGTTGCAAATAATGCAGACGGAGTTGGCCTGCACTCCCAAAGTCCCAACTAACTGGTCCTCCACAGATCAACAAAGAGAACCAAAACCAAGTCAACCAACAGCTTAGATTAGTCTCAACAAGTCACAAGCACATGAAAAAACTCGTCGATACGTTTTCAGTTTTCTCAATGTAATTCGGTAAGTGTTCGTTTTCGATGAGTTTTTTCCCTTTCGAGATGATCGTTCTTCTCTAGTACGAGTCGTATTGTATTGTATGTGTGTGTGTTTTTTAGAGTTGGTGAATAAAAGGTTGGAGAAATTCACAAGGAGAGAGTTTGGAGAAGCGTGATGTTCCCTCTTCTTCGCCCACACGTGTACTGAATGGACGAGCCGTTCCCCGTTGGGTTCTACTTCAGTTTCCTGATCAAGTTCAGTAGCTCCTCTCTCGCCTTGCTTTTTAGCTTGGCTCTTCTATATGCTCTTTCTGATGCTGGTAGATTGAGATTCTCAAGTCAGTGTGGGAAATCCGTTGACTTTGACTACATAATAATATTCCGGATGATGATCTGCCTCTCTCTGTGTCTGCCTGGTAGGATGAGATGGAAAGCTGAGACTGGAGCCCTTTGGTAGAAATTCTAGAATAAGGACCCGACTTATACCCTCCGAGCTTTCTTTTATAACTTTCTCCGCGCCTGACTACAGTTTGCTCGTTGGATGGTAGCGTTGGCAGGAGAGAGTGTCACTCTGTACATATTATATGTGACACTGTGGTGGTTTCATGATTTGACGGAAATTCGGATGCTTATCTAATCTTTGTTGAGCCAGGTAGGGCGGCTTATCTTTTTACGAATTTAGGGCTGCAAAGGAGGGCTGTTGTGGTGGGGGTATAGAGAAAATTAGATACAGTGGATTGAGACGTGGTGGTGGTGGTTTTAAATTTGGGACCTAGGACACGGCCGAATTCAAAACACCCGAAACTTGCTCCAAAGTGATTTCCACATGCATGTTTGTCCGTACTTCATAGCCGTGTGTGATTTAGAGATTTGAGCATCTTGAAGAGTAAAAAAGGTAGGAGAGTCTATGTATGGACTTGCATATTTTATAAATGCTGAGGGCCTTATCTCAAAAGATAATCGGGTGAGAGAGAAATGGAAATTGTGATATTGCCATTTATTTCCTTAATTCGTCATTAGATTTCCAGATTTCCAGAATCTCCAGGCGTGTGGCATACATTTATACTTTTCAAGTATGTGTGATTGGGGCGAGGAAATTCACTTGGGGACGGTGTGAAAGGCCAAGTTTTTTTGCACTATTTTTGTTGTTTAAAATGCTCGTAAGTAGAAATTGCGAAGCATTGTGCCCCGAAAATAAACTCACGCGAGGGTCCGATTTCCTTCAAGAGTTTTGGATTTGGGGAACGTAGATCATGAAATTAAGTATTAAAAAGTTTGTATTTTTATTTTTGCCAATTGTAACCCAAATCCCAACTGGTCCGGTGGAGAAACAAGATTGAGAATTAAATAGAGTCAAAATTCCCCATCTCATGCAGTCATGTCCTGATTACAATTATCTACAAGGTTTGCAAGTCATGGCTTCTTGTGTGTTATCATTTTTTTCTCCCCAACGTATGGTGACATTTTGCCAACTTGCGTGGTATTTTTCGCACCTAATCTTCGCTACAAAAAAATCAAGCTTTTCTCTAATTAGGATTGTCTACCAGAGTCAACATCATGTTAATGTCGAGAGCAAAGAAGTGTACACATTCTTAAATACATGCTCGGGATTTTTTTCATAGAGAAACTTTACAATTTTTTTTTTCAACCCGAGTTTCACCAAAACCATATCATTTAATAAGATTGCTCAAGTTGCACCCAAATTATTGTGTCATCCCAAAACAATCCTCTTCTTCTTTCCTGTTTGGAAACGAAAGGGTAGACTTAGCAAGCTCAACGCCATCCCAAACCAAATAAAAAAGCTTGACATTATACTAGAAGTTAGAGGAATGAAAAAGTGTTCGGGGTACGAAGGGTAATCTTGGGGCCTCTTTAATTAACCCAGAAAGATGTTGTAGACCTCGTGTAATCTCATCTAATTCTGCGTGTCAATAATTGCAACTTGCAGAGAAAAACAAAGCGACACTGAGTTAGCGGAAAAAGCCGGAGAGACTCAGCCCAGACTGAGAAGGATCAAAAAGTTCAAAATTGCACTTCCTTCCTTCAACCCTTTTGCTCCATAGTCAAAACATATACATACGACTTGTCGTTATGATTGATGGGGCCGACATGAGGCAAGTAGTTAAATGAGCTGAAGGGAGAAGCAGGTATGTATGTTGGTATGTATACGAGCTGGTTAATCTCATAATCCAAAATTGACAAAGGGTGGCGATTAAGTTATTAAAATTTGATTACACTCTGGTCAAACCCTCCCCTTGTTTAAGGCCTAATTATTATTCATTGGGGTAGGGGAAATCTCCACTAGCCAACTTGAGACTTGGCAGCCAGCTAGTTTTGTAAAATTGATATGTATTAATAACACGACCAGGATCAATTAATCAAATCCAACTTGTAACCTGGAGCTTAAGGCATAAGGAGATTCCTATTTTTGCGGTACAATCCTTCAACTTCTTATGCGCTTTTTTAGGGCTGTCAAAATGATTCTTTTCAAATATCTTTGAAGATATTTTTTGAAAATAAGCAACAAATCTGCATCGGATTCATATTCGTTTAAAAAAAATTTGGTTCTAAGATTATGTAGGAAAAAGTGAAAATAGGAAGATCCGAAAAAATTTAACTTATGGAATACGCCCTTGCTCATCACCATCGAAATAATATTTATCTTTCTGTGATGGACACCCGTTTGTTTTTCTTACCAGCTCATCCTCTATTTCGGGTTTCAGAGTTTGGTATGATAAGGGGATTTGGGAACACACGGAGATGCAGATCTGGTAGCAAAATGCTATTTAACTCCATCCATACTTCTTTGGACTTGTTCTGTGGCATAGCCGTATTTCATTTAGCTTCGTTCCCACAATTAAATACTTTGAAGCCATATAGGAATTATAGGATTGAGTAGGCAGAATAGGCTGAGAAAATACAACAACTCACATGATGGGACTTCCGGAAACAAGGACATTTTCTAATTTGTAGGAAAATTACTACTTAAACGTACAAGTCAACTTCCCACACACGATGTGTTTAGCTTAGGCAAAACCTTTTCTATCTCTTTTTTTCAAGATGAGCATCTTTTAAAATGGTAAAGTAAATGGTCACTCTACCAAGTTGGAGTTGTTATGCGATAATTATGCTTACCGTTTTTGCCTCTGTGCTGCGGAAGGGTATTCCGTAGGATTGAAGCCTATAGGATCGGAAAGGCTTTGAGTTTTATTGTCCAAGGATTTGTAAAATTTGATACTCACGATCTTCTTTATATTTAGTAAGTTGGCAAGGTTTGGTTTTGTCCATTGAGTATTATGGAAATTATAAAGCGTTCTTTATATTTCTATTATCCTAGGGAATGCATTTCCTTGAGAAAATTCCAATGGCAACAGGCAATCCTAGGCTTATCGTTCCCATCAAAATGAGTAATTGAAATTTAGTTGGTTTTGTTAGTTTATTGACATTGCTTATGCACGACAGAGGAGCTAGAATTGACTGAGTCTTTCTCGGTCTTTAATAATAAGTATAATGATGCCGTATGGGAATAGAGTAGTGTCATTTTGTCAGGTGGTACAGTTGACAAAAAAAATCTCTACTTTTGATGTTGTAATACATATAATCATGTACAAGTTGTACTTTTTTTTACATCTTCAATCAGTCAATCCTAATTACAAAAAGATGACAAGGGAGAAGGTAGGGAAATTTTTCTTGTTGTGAGGGGACTAAAATATTATTGCGGACTGCAAATTGCAGACTTAAATTAAGAAATGAGGTTGATTTTTGATTGAACGAATAAGCTGGGGCAATGGAATGCAATTTTAATTTCAAACCTCTAAATTACCTCAAACCCGTCTCAGAAGCCGCTGTTGTGTCTTCTAGTGCCTGTTCATATTTATTTATTTTCATCTACTAAATCCAATTATATTCCACCACAGTCAAATACAAAAGGGAAAGTTGCCTTGTCATTTTACCCAAGTAATGTTGTTCCTCAATTCTCATTTGTTTAGATCGCAGGAGATGGATGTGAAGAGAATCTTCAATTTGCAAAAAAAAAGAAATAAGAAATAACACACAATTTTGTGGTCTAATCGCGTGCTCATATTCCGTCATTCTGAAATCATTTTTTATTACTTTTGTATTTAGTGCTTAAGCCGTCCTTTTTCACATCCTCATCAACTACATATACGAACTGTGCTTTAACTTTGTTCTTAAACCGTATGCATTTAAATGTAATGAAAATTTTCATTTACAAAACCATAATATCCAACACGAAATCTCAAAATCTAGCTTTGAAAATATTGAACGAAAATATATTTTTTCAACTCCCTCGAATCATGAAATTAATTTATGATTCTCTACGGAGGGTTAGTCAGGCTAACAAAGCTTTGTGCTTTGGTTTCGGTTAGTTTCATATTAAATTGAGGATGAGCTTTCATGAGGCTATAAAGCAATGCCGGATTAATTCTTCAAGTACATGACTTATATAATATAGTATGTACTTGACTTGAGATACGATGAGAAGGGGGACTTGAAGACGGGAATAAAAATACAACAACCGGTACCCAAGTCAGCTCCTACTCCTATCTCTCTCTACTTTCAATTCAAAGGCAGTTGGTAATAATTTTTTTTAATCAGATAGGAACACGTAGAACTGTAGATGATAGCCTGGACTGTGGGAACTTGAGAAAGGAGGAGGTTCCGCTCAACCGACGTTTCCTGTGGGAAGCAGGTGCCTCGAAGGCTACTGGGCTACTGGAAGGGTACCTTTTTACACTTGAGGTTTCTCCAGGTATTCAACAACTTATTAAGTACCTACCTGTATAATGACTTATACAATAGCTTTGGGACACATAGGTTATTAAAAGCGCTCCTTAAGAGTCGTAAAATTCCCTTATATATAGGTTTTATAAACAATTCGATTCACTCTCATCAAATAAGCTTATTCAAAATAAATTATACAAAAGTCAAGGATTAAATCCTACGGCCCTCATTGTCACTTTGAAAGATCCTATCTCATATACTATTTCAGGTTTAGGATAGGAAGACACGTCGGTTTTGATCAACTTGCATTTAAAGGGCGGATTTGTTCCATTCATTGAGATTCGTGTATTGTTAATAATAATAAATATTACAGGTTAACAATGTAATACTATGTATTGAATTAGATTCTTTAACATTGTCTTAATTATTGTGTATAAAAAAAATTGTGTTCAACTAGAACCATAACAAGCCTAGAAAACACTATTTGAACTGGATAATATACCTGATGGTCGTCGTGTATTTAAGATTGAGTTCATCGTCTGGACGAATTTCTCAGGCTGCTTCATAGCATGCTCAGATGGTCACCTGAAATCTGAATGACTGGGGCTGTCAGTGTCAGCTGGCCACCGGGTCTAGGGTTACATACAGGC
The DNA here is from genome assembly GCA_034694785.1 of Agrenia bidenticulata. NCBI lineage: Eukaryota > Metazoa > Arthropoda > Collembola > Entomobryomorpha > Isotomidae > Agrenia > Agrenia bidenticulata. The sequence continues at coordinate 7,728 of JAQFYM010002983.1, read as the reverse complement.
TGGAGTGTTCCTCATGTTCTCGAGAACACGAAGGCAGAGTCAGTAGTGGTACACAGATATGAATAAAATGCTGTTCCGTAGCTGAATGCTTGTAAGAGAAGAAGGATGAGTCGATGGATGTTTTTAAACAATCGAGAGTGGAGTTTTTCCCCTCTGGATGCATGCATCTCGGGTTTTTGCTCAACCGGAAATGACAGAGACGAGACCGAATTTATATCACATTACAGAAATACATGTTATACCCCAAGGCAAGTTTAAACGTCTTTTAATTCCACTATCCAAGGCCAAGGGCTAGTGGTGGTGGTTCTGTTTTGAACTTTATAGGTTAACATTGGGATTTGCTAAGAGAAGCGATTAACTTCTTTTTTTTACTACTTGCATATAATATAATTTTACTCCTGCTGGTCTGCTGTATTTAAATTAAGAAACCTTTTTGCATAAGGTTGATAAATCTGAAGCTTCTACTTCTGGTAGTTCTAGTTCAGCTTGTAAGCTCTGACAATCTAACGAAATGCAGTAAAAATGAATCTTGGCATATTTATTTAAGTCTCTTAATCCAAGGCTAGAGTCTGGAGTGGTCGATGGAAGTTTCAAGGGAAGGCAGTTTCCAAGCGTAAATTTAATATCGGGGCATAAGGCCAGATGCCAGTTCTGGTAATGAGGATATGTTTTTCGGAAGCCGTTACTGATTCCTGCCCAAGAATTTATGTGACTTGACGACTTCTCATTTTTTTCATGCTTGCCTAAATGAGACATCATTTGCATCAGTATTTACGTAATTTAGTCTCAAAAGTGGCCGGGAATAGTTAAACCGTATTTAACAGTCCTTGCAAAGCCAGTCTTGGACGAGATAAACAAAACCTTATAGACGGTTGAGATGTATGAATAATTTTAGTTCTCCGTTAAAAATGAAGCGATGCGTTTCGGGAACACATGTACGCGTACGCTATTCTACGCATCGAACGATTTCATGGATTTTACAAGTTTCGAACTGACGGCAAAGATTGCTCAATTTGTAGTGAAACTTGGGAGCGCTGTACTTACCCCAACTTCTTTCTCGGCTTGCATGTCATACCCGAATATCCGGATTTAGACTAGGAAGAGGGGTCATTCGGGTTTAATGGTTCGGATTGGTGATTCTTAACCTTTTTTCATCATGCTAATCCCGTAAGTCTCTTTTGCTCTCATTACATCCATCCTGTACACGCAATGACTAAACTTTACGAGACTCGGAGGAGTTGGATTGTGTGGATTGTTTATGCGAAGGATTTACACAACAGAGAGCTTGAACCTTCTGCCAACAACTTAAACGAAATGCCCATCCGATAGTTTGGGTGAATTTTCTGATTTCATAAATCCTCTTGAGATCGTGCGTACATACCTTTACAGAGATTTTGAATCCGATATATCATTGAACATTAGCAAGAATTTATACGAAGAACTGTCACTAATGATGCTGTATAGTTGTATTGTCATAGATTCAATTTAGGAAGTGGAGTGGATTTTGATAGATTACCTAATACTTTACAGATGTCTATGCCAAAGTTCACGCTCTTCAAACTTCAAAGGGATTTTTTTTAAAGTTAGGAATGGCTGAATCTTTTTGAATTCGGTTGGCCTTAGATAGCAACATTTCGAACTAAAAGACCATTAAAATTTATTTTGGCATTACATTCTTCTTTATTGCATAGCCCAACTCTGCCACTTGGGCTCTGATCTCCTTTGATGTTTAAATTTAAGTACGCCATGAGCGACTGGGTGCTTAATGTTGTGCTTTATCCTAGACAGAGATAGCTATGACACCATCATCATCATCAATGTCGAGCGTTTTTTTTGAAGATGTGGAATTAATCATCTTAGTCCATTTACCGATTCTCGGTTAAGCTACCAAAACCTCGAAACTATTCTGGTTGCTTGAAGATTTGCAATTTATATTATCAGACTAGATAGTGTAATTATTAGCTTCCATTCCATAATGAGATCCCGTTCCTGGAATGAAGAAGGAAATAACATTAACATTTTTTGGCAATGCTAGCTTTTGATTTATCTACGTGCCAATCATTATTGGATTATCTGGACATTCACGGGGTCACGAATTCGGAAATAAATCACGGAAACCCGTATTTCCTAAGTTTATCCTCAAAATAGCCAGCTCTGTGAAGTGCTAAGTAGTTCGTACAGTAAAATAATTACCAGTAGTAGCTTTCATTATTATTTCAGAAGCCAAAGGCAGCTTTGTTGAGGAAGCCATTAGCCAGTTGTCACGGCATCGCATCGAGATTTGGAGCTGCGAAGGTTTACTGACATAATGAAAGCATGAGGCAAAAAAATAATCTTTGAGCCCGGTAAAACTTTATAATCTTATCTTGTCCACTTTTTAAGAAATATTCAAATTGGAACGTTGTCAAGATTTTTTAGCAACAGTTTGTCTTTTATGTATTCCAATCCACCGGTAAAGTAAATTGGATATGGATTGCATTCGAGGATGTTCAACTAGGTTAAGAACAGTATTGGACATTTTGGAAATAGTAAGCCAAAAGCACTTACTATAGGACAATTAATAGATTTCAATTTTTAGGAACGGTGGAATAATTAAGTCTTCCCAAGTAGATATGCTTCAATCTAATTCACTTTGCAATTGACCTCTCTGGAATCCACATCAAAGGCGGAGATGATGGGAAATCAGTGACAACTTACCGAAAGGGAGAGTTGGTATGGCTGGGAATAGCCAATGCCTTTGGTTTTGTGGCTCCAATCGTACTTTTAGTAAAGGTGCTCGGTTTTCGGGTACCCAAATGCCTGGTAAAGTAGTTCAATTTCAAAAGGAGTTTTAGCATGGAAATTTTCATGAGATCATTCATGACAATTTAATCAACAGCTAAGTGGATACTACGGTGCCGGATGTTTATCTTTATTAATGATCTCGAGCGTAGTCACACTCACTACTTATTTCCAACCGGAAGATAGCAATTGCCCTACGGTTTTACCAGCGGATTCTAAATGTGTCGGAAGGGCTGAAAATAGTATCGGCTTTGAACTTATAGTTCTGGTAAGTGATTTTTATTATTACTCCAACTTTAAATGCTTAATTTTTTTAATTGTCTGTATATAGTCATTCACATTGATGAACAGCGTATTCTACGCCTATTCCTTAGTATTAACTTGGCTGAAAGAAGAGACGATGACTCCTATCGTAGATTGTGATAGCGTTGATGAGAGTGATTCAGGCGAATGTCAAGTTTGATGAGAATGATGACGTTCAAGCAAGGAAATAAGCAGAGCATGAAAAATGCTATATAATCGCATTGTGGCAAGTAAACAAGTTAGCAGAGTTTGATGTTAATTATAAGATGTCCAAAGTAATTGTAATTATAAATCCAAGCTGTCATGAAGATGACCTTCTTCAAAGTTTTTGTACCAAGTATGATTCGAAATTAAAAAACTGCTCATATGAATGCAGTTATTTACAGCACTACAAACACACAATCCTTTTTATCATTGCATTTTTGAAAAAATTTCAAACCAGACAGCTCAGTGTCTTATTATCGTGCCAATTTATAATATGCACGTAAGTACGTGTGTACGTGGCATGTATCTGGATAGTGTCAAAGAATAGTTTCGTGGTCAACTGGGTTGGCTTTTAGGTCATGATACTTAATTTTGAGATTAGAGATGATAGTTACGTATTAAATCTGCAAAAAAATAACCTTTTTGTAAAATATACTAACATTTAAAAGACATTTCATACGGATGTCAGTTTATTACTGAGATATGTTGTTCTAATGAAACTTTAAAAAAAATAAAAACGAGCTAAGTTTTTTTCCTGATTGTCTCAATGGGAGTTTTGAAGTTCAATATCCCAATAGCTTGTACGATAGTATTCCATAAATTTCTAAACTTGATTTCTCTCTTTAAATGCCTGTCTAAAAACATTTGTAATTATTTCGCAATATAAATACATTGGGCGAGTATGGGAAATTGGAGCGGAAGGGGCTGATTTAGGATTTGTAATTTTTTCTTGATTAATACGATTTAGAATTTAGAAATTGCAGTAATATTTATGTGCACATTCTTTGTTAATAGAACATTCATTCAGTCATTTGAAGTTGTAGCGTACTTTACTTAGTAATCAGACAACAAGAGAAGTGCTTGTATAGCCAAGTAACTTTTAAGGACAAAAACGCATTTAAATTGCATAACAAGGTAGATGAAAAACATAAAGAAGCTGGGGATTCGAGTCACTCGATCGACTCCTCAATACGCTACGGTCGTGGTTCGGAATAAGTTTTGGCTTTCAACAATAAAGACCCTCGACGGATTCGAAAAGGATCCTCTGTGAGTCTACGAAAGATGAAGAACGTAAAATAAAGAAGATAGACAAAACTGTGGGAATATGGTTATCCGTGTCCAATTAGCCTGTGGGAATTCTCCCAGCATTAAGCTACACTTGACGATGGCAGCAGCTTGAGTTTGTACCCTACAGCTTCTGCATACTAGACATGGAGATGATAAAACTATGTAAACCGCTAAAGCTGGTTCGTGTGTACGCGACAATTCCGTCGGAAAAGAACGACAAAGCTTTTTAAAATCTTTAGCATGGACTTTTTAAAGCTATATATGAAATGAATGTCCAACGATAACAAACACTTGTAAAAATTATTAAAATTACGAAGATTGTTTTTTAAAATATTATATTATTTAAAAAATCTACTGAAATTCCATGCAATCTACGAAAAAACCGGTTGGAAATGTCGGAAGTGAAATTCCACCGGGGCCAATTGTCTAAAATTTACCCGCATAGTTTCTGCAGCCAAGAAGACCCCGACAGTTCTCGTAGAGCATGAATATCGTCACCTTGCCAGTGTCCTACTTGTCCTTCCATAGTCCCATGGATCAGGCCATGCTATCGACTTTAGTATTTGATGGTTTAAACTTCAAAGTAAAGAGTCCCATCTCATAATGAAACTGGAAAGGTAAAGAGAAGCAAAGCAAGACGGGAGTCAAATTTGTCCAAACCGCAGAACAGAACTCAACTCTCGTCTTCCGTTTCTAAAAGGTAGGATTCTGGGAAGCCTTGATAGAGAGGCCCGAGATAAATTATTTTATTATGATGATGACATGATGAGTTCACATGAAAATGAGGCATAATATATAAATTACATTTCTCAGGAACAAAGACCACCGGAATAGAATTTACCAACACAAAAAAGAGTACCCTTTTTAGTTTTACCCCCGTTTACTTTCTCTCACTATGAACTGAAGGCAAACTGTGATCTGTGAAGATGTCAATTAATTTCGAGGATTTCTCCATTTATTCAAGCCTTTCATTTCTTTGAATATTAATCTTTCCCTAATTTTTGTTTTCCACCACTTCAAGGCACTTCAGGGATAGGCGAAAAGGGAAAACTTAACCTGAATACAAGTAATAAAGACCTCGAAACCCTGTTCTGTCATCCTTGTAAAGTTGTAAGTCAAGGCTCAGAATGAGAAGTAGGCGTGACTGACACATCTGCTTGGGATCTCTGACAACTTATTTATGCAATATTATTAATGAGGAATACTAGAGGCGTAGTATATATCCCATGATGACGGCCCAAAATTTTAGTCTTAGAACTTGAAACCAAGTTCTTGCCTCAACTTGTGAAACAAACTTTGGGTTTCACTGATTTAAATTCACAAATGGCTTTGCAAGTTTATTCACAACAACAGTTCGTGCTAATTGTTAGAACCAGACAAATACACTTTGCCACGATTCTTGGGTTAACTTATTAATGGTTTTCTTCAATTTGCTAGGTTTAGAGGGTTGTGATTAAGGATTTTAAATAATACACTACATAATCCTTATACATACACCATGTAATCTACACTATAGTATTATTCTCACGCTTTATGAAATTTTAACTCTAAATCCTCCCGTGTAGCTTCTATAAGGGAAACTTACGCTTGTTTTCTCTGAGAAGGACTTTCCCTATAGGCTTAAAGTGTAAATGACACACTGAAATACATAACTTATCCCGTGATTTGTAATGAAAGTTTGATTGGAGTTGTAGGTGTGAATTTCCATGCTGTTAACTTATTCTTGTACTTCCAACTTCCTAGATATCAGAGTGCTTCTAACTGCAACTCATACAACACAACTCTTGCATTTATTTTAGCATCAGCTTGAAAATCTCGCTGAGACGTTGATTGACAGACGACAAGGTTACTCTTGAGTGTTGCGGGCAAGTGGGAAGTACAGGTGCATAAATACCCAAGAGGGTTTTCACTTCCTTTTCTCCATGTACTTGGTACACTTCAAACTTTTCGAACCGACATTGATATGCTGTTCAGTGACAGCAGTGCCTTTTAGTACCAGCGATGACGTGTGTTTATATTGACTTCGCATTTGTCTTCAAGGTGATGCAATTTTTATGAAAAAGTTGCTGACTGCACTGCACTGTAACCCCGATGAATAACTTACAGAATTGAGGATGACAGGTAATTGAATATTAGTCTCTAAAGCCTTAAATATGGTTCGACCTCAACTTTCGTAGTTTAACTATGCACACAGTGTCTCTCTAGTTCTCATATCTGTCAACAAGCTTCAAATTTGTCCAAATACAAAAGTGACTTACTACAAGGTACTTAAGTTTGCGGTCGGCGCTGTATCAGAATTGAAGGGAGAGCATGAGACTCAGCTTTGAGCTAATTGCATTAGTCCCTTTAATGGAATTTAGTAATAAAATGGATGAATTTCCTACTCTGGAGATAATTCAATTACTCCTTTAATTAAATCAACACAGAAGAGCACTATTGAACCCACTCCGTTCCCTTGAAGGCCTATTAAGAGGTACTGTTGTATTTGTATTTCGTATCGTCCCTACCTCAGCATCAGCAGCTCATGACTTTTTTCCCCGTCGTCAGAAGAGACAAGAGCTATAATAGAGTTTGTGCCTGCCGCCGACATTTGAAAAAGGGGTACATCGTTTAAGGAACACAGCCATACTAGCACGTTCAGTCCAAAACTCCAAGCCAGTCGGTGTTTTAGATTTTCAGGATTTTCTGTCAATTTCTGAATTACGTAACAATCTACAGAAATACTTGTCCTCGTATTCTACTTTTCTAACTGTTAACTGAGGACAGGTAGTGTTGGATTTAGATTTCGAATCAATCAGAAATTCATAATTCATCGTTGGCGTTGGACTCGGCTGGACTGCTAAAATTAGTTTCTGTCAACTAGTGTCAACACATTTCACATTTTAATTTAAAGACCAGGGCAGAGTGTTGGCATATTCCAGCATGGCTGAAGTTCAGAATCGTCCAGGTTTGTTTTATTTAAATAAATTTAAGAACTTTTTAGAAATAAAATTAATTATGCCTATATTTTCGGTTGTCTTTATTATCTTTTTTGCAGAGATTGTAGAAAAAATAGATATTAATGGACGGGAAGTTCAGTTTTACATAATTGGTAACATCCTTCAACTTCCCTTACACTGGAAAAGTTTAGCTAGACACAGTTTAGTCGAAAAGATAAATCTCGGATCGCTGTCTGTAAGTTTAACTCCCGACATTTTATGTAACGTGTGTGTGTGTGAGTTGTACTGATTTTTTGGGTTTTAAAATATCTCCAAACTTTCCATGATGTACATTAGTTCTGCAGCATTGCATTGTGGTTAACCTCTTCGATGCTGATTACGGATATTGTTGTTACGTAGCAACAAACCTTTGCATCCTGATTACGAGAATAGT
>JAQFYM010002982.1:0-20599 GCA_034694785.1 Agrenia bidenticulata | reverse complement strand
TGTATTAGAATATATTCGAATATCTAGATAGATAATTATTCGTTATTCGTTATTCGTTATTTTTCGTAAAATTCCGAACCCTAGGAGTAATTTATTTATTAAAAGTCATTATATGTTTATTTTTTTCGTTGATCACAATCTTTCTGGAAATAGGCATTTTTTTAGTTTGTTCAAAAAACTGCTTTTGTATCAGTTATCCTGAATCATAGGACATATACCAAATTTTAGAGAAAAATAGATAAGATTTTCATTACACGGTACTTAACATTTATTTGTGTATTTACCGCTGTAATATTTTTGCAATGATAGGATAGCCTGTTAAATATAAAACAAAAATATTAACTTCATTCGCTCGTTTATTTCATTTTAAAGCTGCAACAATATTCCCAACATAATAGTTATTAACACAATAAAGAAAATAACTAAAATCATTATATCAATTTGTGTGTTTGTATCTGATTGGGTGATAATTTTTTCGATAGTTTCTATGGTTTTGTTTGTAATCTTTTCGAGTGGTTTTGCATCTTCCGGTTGAATGTTCTCACCTAGAGAGTTGAAAAACATATCATATACCGTTTTATTTCCTTTTAGACGTTCTTCATCTATGTCTTCAGGTGGCATATCGCCTCTTAATCTATTATTTTGAGTGGTTATGCTTGTGTTGATTTGCTTTTTACCATTATCGGTAGAGTTTCTTTGCCCCAAATTCAGGGCTTGGCCATTGGTTTGGTCATCATTACTCGTAAATATTGGTTTATTTGCACTGGTTGGTTTATCATTTGATGTTTGGTCTATTATTGGTCTTTTTAGAGAGCCTTCTAGCCTCTCTGTTGCAGATTTCACAAGATCTGCTTTCGTTGCCAATATTTTAGATTCGTAATATGCAAGATTTTCAGAAAGATATCGCAATATTCTCGAGAAATATTGAAATTGCTCAGGTGTAACGACCCATAAATAATGCTTGAAAACGGATTTATCATTAGCATTATATTTTTCTGTATAATCTTCTGGTGATAAATTCCATGTCCAGGGCAATTTATATAACTCGTGATTTTTTGATTCATTAGGTTTATCTTCTTTCTTAGTTACTCTATCGTACATGGTTTTATATTGATGTGGTGTGAGGTTCCACAAAGGACTAATCTCATCATTCTTTTTAAGGATCCAAATAATATCATCTTGCTCTTTTCCTAATGACTTACAACCCCTGCGAGGATTGAACAAAATCCTTCTTATCATGTAAAATTTTTCGTATAAATTTGGTGAAAGCCGAAATCCTTGAGGTGGGAGATTTTCATATTTTGGGGGTATTGTAAATTCAATTGGATCTGAATCAATATTCTCTGCCCAACCATCTTTCAGAACCCCATAAATAATCTTAGCAAAACAATTTCTGAAAATATTATAAATGTCAGTAAGTCGTGGCTCTTCCCTTCTGTGTATACCCCTTTGATTGTTTTTTTCAACAATTTCACTTGTCTCGTCTAGCACGCGTTCTCTCATTTTATCAATAAATTCTAGCCGTTTACATCCCAATAATGCTCTCTCGGCAAATCCACTTGGTTTCCTGTACGAGTAATCTCTGACATTTGAGACAATAGAAGTATTATCAAAACTGTTTTTTATTTCAGCGCATCTGTCTGATCTACTAATACTGTCATCGTATCTTGTATATCCCATGTTTATATTGTCGTAAATCTCGTTTATCATGGAAATTTCATTCTGTGAAATTGCCCTTTGATGGGTTATGAAATGTTGACTGATTATTGCCCCAGTTTGGCTAACATTATTGCCATCGGATGACGTAGCCCCATTTGGAGTTTGGATCAATACCATTTTAATAAAATAAATATAAAACAATACCAATATATTTTTCGATTTCATATGATGCTTATCATGATTCATTATATAGATTTTTTGTTCGTTAACCAAGTTTAGTAAATTAAAAAATGAATTTACTGTCTGTTATTAAATAAGAATATTAATAAGTAATCAGTCTATGAAAATTTGTGAGTAAATTGTTGATCTGTATTTTTTTTTACTAAAATCAATTATATATTGCATCTTTTTCCGCTTTTATAAGTTTTTTTATTGTAAAAATTTCATCTGTGTGAGTCTTTTCTAGTACGTTAAACTTTACAAATATTAATAAAAGCATTTTAAGTAATTAATGAGATTAAATAGATGTAAAAAAACTTAAATACAAAGAAACAACGGAAAACCTATATTGAAGACGCCATGTAAAAAAACAATTGTATGCCTACTAAAACGAAAAATTAGCTAGAAATAAAGCATTAAGTTTTTTACGGTAACTTAAAGGCATGTTCCTTTTTTTTACCTATGGGTATTTTTTCCTATAGATAAAAAAGCTAGTGATTTTTACCCATGGGTATTGTATTTTTTTGTTCCATTATTACCTATAGGTAAATATTAAAAAAACTTTTAATCCATCCGAAATCGATAAAAAGACAAAATAATAAATTAAAGGAGTATGTGTACCAATATTAATAGCTTTTTAGTATTTCTGGGTTGCCAATAAAACATATTATTTTCAAGTCTCTAGAAAAAAATACTTCATCTATTAGCAAATCCTGTGATATCAATATATACGTAATATATGTTTTTCGATCTAGTATGCTAGTCATATAGTGCATTTTTATTTTTAAGATCATTTATACCCACGTTCATCTTCTTTAGTCTAAATTATATCCACCATGAATTGGAAAAACTATTCTTACCTATTTTTTTAAGATTTTATTCGTATATTTTTTTTGTTTATATTTTTTTATCTTTTCTATCGTCTTATAAATTTTGTTTTTGCCATAGTGAAAAATCACCATGGGTCCTAAAAATGAGAAAAATCCCTACGGCTTGCGTCGCCATAGGTACAAACTTTTGGAACAGCTTTTTCTTACCCATAGATAAATTTTCCTATGTGTTTTTTTTTCCTTTTTTTAGGGCAAAAAATAACCATAGGTAAAAAAATGACACATGCCCTAAGTTACGATAGAATAATTACAAAGCTTTGAAAAAATCTCGCATTTAGCGCGTTTAAAATTTATTTATCGTATGAAATCACGTTTTTTTTTGTCGAAATGGTAGTTATATTAATTGTTGGTCATCTGATGTACATTTCTACTTAAATCGGTCGGGTAATAAAAAACAAGATGCAAAGTAGTTATATTTACAAAAAAACCTTTAATGAAAAATGCTAAACATAAACACAATTTTAATATAGATTTCCCTTATTGCAATTCACTAATTTAGTGATGTTTTAGAAGTATTAATTTCCGTCTTAATGAAGAACAATATCAGTAAGAAAAAAGGCAAACAACTACTCATAAAAGCAAACAACATCTCATAAAAGCAAACAACTACTCATAAAAGCAAACAACTACTCATAAGAACAAAGTTATAAATTACTGAAACTAAAAGAATTTATGAAAGTTCGGATAAGATGTTTAGTTGATCGAAAAATACAGTAAAGTTGGCATAAAACACGGCTCCGGAATATATTAGGGCAATAATATGGAAATTATATTTTATAGTGCCCTCCATCATGGCATAATACCGTGAACGTTCTGCCATATATAACCCTGGGGTCAGGAGGTAAAAGCAAATGGGTTTCCCCTGTAAATTTTTTTGCGCCTAATTCTTGGGTACATGAAAATTTAGCTCGCCATAGATATTAACTCCTAGTGGGATGTTGACAGTTTTTTTGTCATGGAATTTCAACGATTTGAATAGAAACGACCAGGGTATAGAATATTGTATGGTAATATGGACGGAGATTAATTTTTTTCTATCGCCCATAATGGTAGATTTATATACAAGGGTCTTTAAAAAAATAAACAGATAATATGACAAGAATAAATTTCAATACAACCATTTTTTTCATAATAGGCAGATGGCATGCAAGTAATTTACATAATTTGTTTGCGGGTTTACAAAAAAAATCAGTGATTTTACATTTGTTAATGCATTTTATACGATATAATTATAATATTTTTAATTATCCATAACCAAAAAAACTGTATTACAATAAATAAAAATTTAAGTCGTATGTTAAATGTTTTTTAGCTTTCTAGTATACAGCGGTATTATAGAAATAAACACTAAAAACCCATTTTTCTCATTTTTTCTCATTTTTATTTGAATTATGTAATACACTGTGTACAATACTAAATTTAAATTTATCAATGGTTTTTTTGGAGGTATAAAATACGGCAAAAATTATGACAATAAACAGGCCTAATGGCCGCTTTTTTATGTCCATTACTGTTCCCACCATACTTTTTCGGTACCCCTGGTTACGACGATTATATTCGTCATATATTTTTACCGTTAGAAGAAATATCGAATATATTCGTAGTTAAAATAAGCACTTGAAAATTTCTTTTTCTAGCACAGTAAATAAGATTAAAACGATATAGACATATTTTATGCTATTTTAAGCAATTAAAACATATTTTTTTTTTACAAAATACAAACTTTTAAACTGGATTTATTTTAAAGGATGACATAGGCTGAATATTTTTATTATCGTGATATCTCTACGAAAAAGTGGTTCATAAAAAATCTGAATGCATGATATAATAAATGACTCAAGTTTAATAGACAATTTTTTGCATCTTTTTATGACTATTGGAATAACTTACTCGCGTGGTATTTTTACTTTTACATATACCAAAATTTTATATTATATAGTCGATTTATTGGTGGAATATTGACAATTATAGTATTTAAGCTAATTTTATCATGTGGGAAGAGACGATAAAGATATTTAAAGTAAATTTTTCGCCCTTGACCAGGTTACTTTTTTCCCCGTGATTTTTTTATATTTTTGATTTTTATTGGTGAGTAAGGACCAGACTTTTTCCCAGATGCCGACGAAAAAAAGCTGTTAAAAGAAATATAGTACTAATCATATTTGTCTTCTACTTTGGTACATTCGATATTTTATTTTTTTGCTTTTCTTCTAATTTTGCAACGATATTTGGTGGGCCGTCAAATTATGCTACAAAATTTTGCACATCAGCTAATTGAAATAAATGAACTTAAAAAAGTTTGTTAGTATTTATGTATATAAAAAAACAAAAATAAGCATTATTAATGTTTTTTGTTTCTTTCTTTCATTTCTTTTCTTTTTTTTTCTTGCTCTTTTTATTTTATATTTTACATAAGATGGCAACTGCATATTATGCAAAGTACGCACAAAAGGAAAAATAAATATAAAAATAAAATACAAATACAAATACCAGACATTCCGTGATTAGTGATTCGCACAAAATTTCATATTTTTTGATTATGAAAATCCAAATAGTCTGGTTCTCACTATAAGGAGGATTGCGCACTTTTCTCTTGTTTTTGAAAACAAAAAAGATAAAATAGATATTGTATTTACATATGTTGGCAATTTATTCCTTCAATAAAAACTAAAATATTGTTATACTTTTCACCTAGTTATTAATAAAACTTATGTAAAGCTTGGGAAGTCTATTTAAAAAGAGAAAAGTATAGCGTACTTAAAACCTGTTCCTTTCCGTCAGTTTATATCTAAGTTCGTGTTTTTTTACTATAATAATGCGAAATAATAGCCTAAGAAATGATTAAAAATTTTTATATCTCTATCAAAAACCACAAAATGAAGTTGTACAACAGCAAACTATTTTTTTGTTAAAAACTTATACTATAATTTTTGTGTTTTTTATTTTATGTTGCATTTTTTTGTTCCAAGAAATATACGAAAAATATTTTTTTTCATGTAAACTGTTTAATATACACAAAAAAACACACTTTTTAAATATATTAAAATGTTTTAAATACATAAATTGAAGGTAACAGGCACAAAATATATCAGTTTAGCAAAGTAACTGTTTATGCGCATAAAAAAACGGTATATTTGTAGTCTTTTTAATTGATAAGTGCGATACTTTAGAAAAGCTTTGTTTTGTTTTCTTATGTTTTTCATAAAATAATCTGGTTACTATCTGGTTTATATACAAAAAATGTGTCTGGGTTGTTTGCCGATAAGATTGGGGCGACCTGGACAAATACTTCATACGTTATTAAAATTGTATATATTATTTTCATTTGTCTATACAAATGCTAATAGATATTTTTAAATCATGACCAAGACATCTTAATACATACTCAATTAATTTTCTGTTTTATAAAAACTGTTTAGTTGTTTTTTTTTTATTAAAATACGTCATTTGTAGAAAAAGTCTCTGTTTTTTTCAGCAAAACGTTTCTAGCATATAAAGAACTACTAATTTGTTACCGGCTACAACCAGGATTCACTTATATGGTATCTATATATTTATTTATACATATGGGCTGTTTAAATTTTAATAAAAATTAATGCTGGATAGGCAAATATCTAGAAATAAAATAACACAAACTTGTTAATGAACACTTTGACGCAGTGTTTAGTACACTTTACAGGCTTTAAAAGTACCGCATATACTTTATATGTATCTTATATCACAGGAAAAATATGATTCCTTTCTTTTCTCTTCTTCTTTAGATTTTGCTACCCTTTTTTTTGCAAGCAATATGCCAAAAAGTCCGGAACTTTTATGTGAACGATGCATTCACTTACATGCCAAATTGTTTTCCATAAAATAGATAATACAATTATCATTCAAAATAAAATAAATTTTAATACAAATTTTATATTTATATCTTTCATCAGAATAAGTTTTGGTATTTTTAATATATCTTCGAAGGAAGTAGCAAACATTATCTTGTCTAATATGAAGTTTTTAGATCAAGGGGTGAAACAATAATATTATGACAAGATTTAAAATAAATCTTTATAAAAATTTTGCATTTAAAAAGCATAACAACTTATGTATTTCTTACTAGTTTTAATAATTAACGCCATTGTTAAAATAAAAGAAAAAGTGCATTGAAGATAGTCACAGATATATACAGGTGGTAAACTGCTATAGTTCAAGGGTTAAAATCTATATTTAAATTTATCCTGTCTGTTAAAAGCTTATTTATTTTGTTTCTTTCAATTGTATTTTTTTATAGATTGTATACGCGGATTACAAATCGATATGACTGTATACATAAAATTTTTTTCCCACCTGTGCTCTTTCTTTCAATAAATCTGTCTTTAAAATTTGATTATACCCTGTTTCACAACCAATATTTTTGCCGAAATCTTTCGTCATTTGAGGTTATAGTTAATTCGTTTTTGACATGATACATAATACACACTTAAATAAAAAAAAAACAAAAAAACCACTGTGTTGTGTTGTATTCGAAAGATTTCAATAAAAAAAGATACTATGACACAGATTAATCTCGGTCTTTTTTTGTTGCATCAAACATGTTCCAGTACACCCTTGAGTTATTCGTTTGGTCCACATCTAAAAAATTCTATTTTTTATAAAGATCTTTGCACAGTTTAAACCATTGTAATAATTATTTAAAAAAAGTTAAAGAGTCACTTGAGACACCCCCTGCTTAGTTTTTTATATGCGTCATTATTTTCTTTATATTGCCGCTAAAAAGTTGGAATTTTAAATGTACCTTGTTGTTGCATTTTCGAGAAAAAAAATCTAATTATAAGATTTCGTCGACATGTTAGTTGTTTAAGCACGTTTCACTTGCGCCTTAAATATTTTTATAGTAACCAGAAAGGCCTGTGGTGGAGTAATGATCTCTAAGGATTAATACCCGGCGTATGGAATTTTATTTTTGTGATGGATTCTGTAGCATCTTTTTTTTGTATATTTTTGCATACCTAAACACTACAACAATACTAAACCTTAGAATATTTATCATGATATATAGTCATTCACGAAAACACTGTCTTAATGTAAAGTTTCCATCTCTTAATATAAATTACAAATCAGGATTTTATTTCATTCACACATGCAAGTTAACTGCAGGAACTTTTTTATTTTTTGCTGTCTATATTTTCCTTGTAGTTTTTTGTTTAACATCAAATTGGTTTTATATCCTGCGTAATTTATTTTCTCGATGGTTAAATTTCTTGCGCCTTTTAGTGAAGATGATGTCTTTCTGCAATTGTTTTACGCTTCGGACTAAAAAAAAGACTTTCGCTAGTCGTAGTTTTTAAAATATAATAAATTTGTTTTCTTGTTTAAGTCTTTTATTATTGACTCTAAACGGCTTTTAATTTGCATTTTTTGTTGTATTAAAACTGTTTTAGTATCAATCCACGGTTTTGGAAATCGGTAAAACCCGTCAGTAACTAATAATAGTTTTTGTTAGTATTTTGCCCTTTTTCTACATTTTTATCTTTGCAGGCGTTTCTAAAATCTAGTGATTTATTCTTGAAACAAGTTTTACTGGTAAGAAACAAGGGGCACTGACTTTTTGGAAAAAAAATGTTATACAAAAAATCTTTGTAAACCCTGCTATTTTCTGTTTTCTTTGTGTCAGTTGACTGTTGACTGTTGGCTGTTGACTGTTGTATGATTTATGTTGACTGTTATCTGCTTAATATTGACTATTGACTGTTGACTGTTGACTGTCGACTGTCGACTGTTGACTGTTGACTGTTGACTATTGACTATTGACTATTGACTGTTATCTGTTGTTCTTTTACATGTATAATGTTGGCTGTTGACTGTTGACTGTTGACTGTTGACTTTTGACTGTTGACTGTTAGCTACTGACTGTTGACGTTGACTGTATAATGTTACCTGTTGACTTTTAACTTAGGTTTTCGACTGTTCATGTTGACTGTTGACGCTTGACTGTTGACTGTTGACTGTTGAAAGTTGACTGTATGACTGTTGACTGTTGACATTTATCTGTTATCTGTTGACTGTTGACTGTTACTTTTATCTGTTATATTCAGACTGTTGACTGTTGACTGTGAATGTTGACTGTTGACTTGTAACAATTCCCTGTTGACTGATGACTGATGACTGTTGACTGTTGACTGTTGACTGTTGACTGTTGACTGTTGACTTTTGACTGTTGACTGTTGACTAATGTTTGATTACTGATGACTGTTGACTGTTTTCTTTTGACTGTTAACTGTTGACTGTTAGCTGTTGACTGTTGACTGTGAATGTTGGTTGTTGACTGTTGACTGTTGACTGTGGACTGTTTCCTGTTGACTGTTGACGGTTGAATGTTGACTTTTTACTGTTTAATGTTGGCTGTTAACTGTTAACTGTTGACAGTTTTTTATGTGTAAAATTTGTGTTTTACCTACAGTTTATTGAATAAATAAAAAAAACAGTTGGCGTATAAATCAACAATATTTCACTCTTAAACTGTCTATGTGATTATTAAATATAGTTAACCTTTGTAAAAGTACTTTTTGCAGTGTTTTATTGTGCCAATCAGTCTTGCTTTTATATTGTATTTTTTTAGTACTTATATACTTTCGTGTATTTTTTTTACCACTAAAGGCTCGAGGGAGAATTTCTCAACGTATTAAAAACTAAACTTTAATAGATTAAGATTTTAGACATGAAAAAAAACTCTCGAGGATTTTGCACTAGTGTATTTTATTAGCCCTTATCTTAAGGGGTAAAATACTAATGAGATTTTTTTTGAGAAACGCTTTAAATTTATATAAGATGTATTTGTTGATTTCTTGTACTATTAGAACTGCATTTTTTGGTTACCTATAAAAAAGTTTTTCCAACTGGGAAGTTTTTAAAAGTGTTTTTTTTGTTATATACTTTCCGTAAAGGTTTGTAGGCTATCTCTTTTTTGTGGTTCACAAAGAGTTAAATTTATGTAAATAATTTTAATAATCTACGCATTAGTATAATTGTGCTGCAATTGCATTATGTTTGCATATTTGTAGCATAAGTTACAGTAGACCAAGATGCCGCTTTTTCTTTCTTTACTTATTGTTTTAGAGACGAAATTAAAAACTATATTAAATAAATAGTCTTTTTTTTCTGACACATTTTATAAGTGTGTTCATTCATATTTTATTATATGGCTTTGGTATGTACTATATGTTGCTTTATCCTGTTGTCATTCTATTTTTTTTTTGTTACAAATTCATTGTTGTTTCTCATTTTGTACTGAGTGAGGAAAAAAATGCAAAATACGAATATATTTTTAGAAAAGTTTGTACATTTTTCGTAGTAAAATACTTCTTTATACATGTTATACTCGTATACGCGTTTTAATTGCTAATTTGGTAGTACTGCTGAGCTTTCATCCCCTTTTCTACGCATTAAAAACAACTATTTACCTTTTCAATTAAAGCGCCGGCCAAGTTGCTTCGCTGTCGCAAGGGGCTCTTTTTCAGTAAATAGCTGGAAGGATGTTTTTTAAAAACTAGTTAATTGCAAGTTATTATACAAATAGACATTAACTATGTTTAAAACACAACTACTTGCAAACATGCAGCATTATATCGTTTACTGGAGATTAAGATACTAGGTTTGTGCAAAGAACAGCATAATAAGCAGGGTTAAAATTACTTGATTTGACATATGTACGTTTTTTTTTAAGCTGTAAAAAAAACCTTAACGATGGAATATTTACATAATGTTTCAAAAAATATTTCTGTACAAAAAATCTAATGCCATTAAAGTGGGTCATTTATATAAAAATTGTATTTATACAGCAAGCTCTGGTAGAAAAATATTTAATCGCTATAAATTTAGCCGAATGACATAATTTACGTATGGTTATATTTTAAATTATAAAAAAAAATTTTTACAGCTTGTTTTTGCACAACAAGCCATTTATTATATGGTGTGCTCAATGCAAATGACCTAAAGGGGTTTTACTTTTACAAAAACGAAAAAGGCCGATAATAATTGCGCCGACGAGAAAACCGCTTAATTGATTTATCTTGCTTTGTTTTTAGATATACATAAATTCTGTATTTTTATAGAATATTGCTGCTTAATATAAAAACTTAAGCCCACACTGCTCATGGTATAGTAAATGTACACAATTAGTGTATTTTAACTTGCAAGGATTTACTATATAATGTGTTAAGAACAGTTATCTGTTGTTTTGTGTATTCGCTTACTATACGCAGGTTTTATGTTCAAAAAAAACTAGTAATTTAAGGTTTTTTTTTGCATAAAATGTATTTTCTTTACATTTATACAACATACAAAAATAGCACCATAAAAAATAGTTGCGTATACTTTTTGATCGCAGATGCTGTTCAAAAGTATTTTAAAAAAAAATGCAAAAAAGAATTTCTGGTAATAAATACTATTACTTGTCTTTTTATACGGCTTTACTGTTTTAGGTGTTAATTTATACAGATAATTACACGCCAAGCATGCTTGGCGGACGTAAAAAACCACGTTAAAACCCTTTTTTTTTTGGTTTTATATATGGATATTCCGTCCACGCAGCGCGCTTAGGCGAATTTGAGCTTAATGGTATATATATTGCTTGTTGTTAATGTTATTATTATATGGACAATTATTTACTAAGATTTTTTATAAAGGCAAAGAAACGACATTTCGTTCAAAATTTTGACAGGGTATAAAAAGCTTATTAATAAAATAAGCACACAAATGTAAATGAATAGTACACGAATGTTCTAATAAATTCTAAAAACTTTTAAACCTTTTTAAATGGTTGTTAAGCCAAAAATGCATAGTGCTATATTAATTAAGCATTTATTTTAAAGAAGTATTATTCTGCATATAACCTTGCTCTGCAATTGTGCAAAAAGTATATTTTGGTCAAAAATTTATCTTAAATGCAAGTATATCAGTATACATACAACTTATCTATATATATCAATAATTGTAACCTTTTCATAAAAACTATTGCAAAAAAACAGTGAAAATTTCAGTATTTTTATTTCAGCACCGTAACAAAAATTAACAAAAAAAAAATGTTGCAAAATATACCGTAAATAGAGTATTTATAATAATAAAACACAAACCAAATTAAAGCGTATAAAAAATCAATTATAGAAGTAAACACTATACAAAAAACAATTAACCCGCAAAAAATTATTGACAGTGTCTTTACATGTGCTTAACGTATAAAAACTGTATAAACACGTTTGTAAAGTATACAAATAAAATGCATTTTTGCAAAAGTTAGCTATAAAAAATGTTATATATAACTTTTTTGCACAAAAAAACTATACACATTAAATTAAATTTTAAAATAAAGCACAAAAAAATGCTTTTTTATAGTATACCCTCTTTGAAAACGCAACTGCCACAAATTTGTAAATAAAATTGCAGAAAATACTACGTGAATTGTCTATTAAGTTCGGATACACATTGATTAATGTAAAAAAAAACATAATTAAACATAAGAGTGCAAAGGCAAAAAAAATATATATGAACAAAATTTACGTGTTTATGTTTTGTTACGCGATAATAGACGTTGGGGTAAAAAAAGTTACTTTAAAGACAAAATACATATTGTGTGTGGAATTGTGTAGACTATTTGTACAGATATTTTGCAGCGTCTAAAATTGCTATTGGAAATCTATTTACACGCATAAGAATATACGTTGTATCTCAGTAGCTTCTTCAATTGCATTTAACAGAATTTGTTGCGTTTTGTGTATTGTTTTGCGATTAATATCACATCGATATAAGTTTAGTAATAATCTTATACGTCGAATTTTGTTTTTTATTATTTTTTTTGCAAAAAGTAGGATTTATTATCATGTCTCGAAGAGATAATGGAGCAACCAATATTTCTTTCATTTTGTCGAATACGATCACAAACGGTCAAGTATTTTTTTAGTCAAGTTAAACACAGATTTCATAGCAGAAGGATTTATGTCACGCTTGTAACAATAGTTAAGAGCATTAAATGCGTATCAGGGCGGTCAAACATACATATTTTTTTGTTATTGTAACAGAAGACAGTTTTTATAGACTGTTTTGTTTTAGGATCTTTCGTTGCATTTATTTAAATATATTTAATTGTACAAGGTCGTATAAGAAACATTGTTTCATATAAAAAGACCACTTTTAGTTATAAGTTTTACCCTTTTACTCTTCATATTACCAATATAAGTAATGATAAAACATTTATATATTTTTAAGTATTGTCATAGGTGTGCTGAAAAACAATGTGTATATATTTGTTATACCCATAGGTAAAGGCATATAACATTTCTAGAATTTTAAATACATCTTTAGGTTAATAGAAATCAAAACAACATAGAAAATCTTAGTTTTAATAAACCATTACGTGATAATGTCGTATACATGATAAACGGTTTCTGCGTTTATTAAGAACCCCTATTTTTGTGTAATCTATTTTATCGGCATAGATTTTTTCTACAAGCAAAACACTATTTTGCAAGTAATATTAAGGATACTACTATCGTAACAATTGTCTTGATTAATATTACATTTGAAAATATTTTTTGAAACCATTTTATGCAAAATGATCACGGTCTTACTTATAAAATCATTTAGCAAGAGATAGTATTTATCATAATAAAAAGCCTTTTTAAATTCAGAGAACTAAACAAATGCGGATTCTATATGCAAGTAGAGGTTGCAAAACTACTACTTTTACAAAAAAAAGATAAATAACGAATAAAACTAAATTAGAAAATACAAATACACATACTGAATACTTAATTTTATTTGTATTTTTTATATTCGTTATGCGAAAAAATTTTTATTCCAAAAAAAGTCTACTAAAGAAAAAAAAATATTGTAATTACTTTTTATGTTATCAAAATCCTGGTATTGCGTCTAAAACCGTAATAAAAAAATCTAAAAAGGTACCAAACATAATCTTGAATGGCTGTAAATTACACAATTTTTGCAGCGAAACATAAAAACAAAACTTAAAAGATAAATGAAACCCGTAAGGTAAACTAAATCTGCAAAAATATAGAATTTGGCAAATACGAAAGGAATTATTTTTAACTTCTTACCGTTTGGTAAAGTCAGATCTTTTTTTATAGAAAGTTGGATAATTGATTTATATCAAAAAGAAGCAAATTGTTGTTAAATATGAAAAGGTGTCGGTTCTTCTTTTAAAGATAAAAAAAAAGCTTTGCATTTTTTGTCTGGTTTTTATTTATATGAGTATAAGAAGAACAGTTCATATTATGTTAAAAACATCGGTAATTCCATACTTTCTACATAATTAAGATTCTTTTAATGCGCGACTAAACTATATTTCATATAATAACAATACGCTGCGTTATTTTAAGTATCTCTTTCCACAAAAAAGGCAGCCATTCTAAAGGATATCGCCTGTGATCATTTTTTTTTTTTGTGATCCCTTTGAGTATTACAAAATGGTAAGCCCGGAGCAAAGACGTAGACACGGAAATGTCATCAAAGACAATGAATACACGCTTTGGAGTGGTCTAATTTTCCACGAGAACAACATGACATATTAATAGATAATCAAAAAATATATAATATTTTTTAGCTATTAGATTCCGAATGTGTGTCTAAAAGATTTTTTAATCCTTAAGCAATAGTAAAGGTAAAATTTACAACGGTCTAGTAAACGCTATGATAACTACAGGTTCTTGTTATTTTATTGTGAATTATCATTCACTATAAATTCAAATGCTCGTCCTTAAAAGTAACTTTGATGGTACCGGGCATACTGAAAAAAAGTATTTATTTTTTAATAGCTACTATCTGTACATACATGCATTAAGTGATCTTGTTTTGTTGTACATTACACGCCTTGACTAAACAAATGACCACAAACTTTGTGCACATCTAAAGAAAAAGTCAAATTTTTTTTTGGCTTGAGAAACCCTGCAATAAGCAAAACAAACTTTGTCCTTTGTTGTCAAGTATAGCATTTATTGTCCAAAAAAACATAAATTATCATTAGCATGACTAAAACTTATAAATAAAAAAATTTAATGCAAACGTATCTTCGTTCCTGTCTTTTGTCTGGCAAAAAATACCCATTCTTGCCAGAACTTACGTAAAAACACTTTTTATATACAGTTTACGACATATTCAGGTACGACCTCTTTGTTCATGCATGGTTTAAAGTTTCCCTTGACTTTTTGATGTATTTATTGTTCAACCCTAGTCAGATCATAACAAAAATAGAATTAGGTGGCCATAATGTCGACAATAGTACTATATCTTCAATACACCATAATAACAATTTTTTGTCGCAACGACTTTTTTTAACTGCTGGGACTAAAGCCTTTTTTCTTCTTTTCTAATAATGCGCAAAACTCAGGGGATATAAATTTAATCATTTAGATTATTTTTTAATGCCTGTTTTCCGTTGTTAAGCGTCTTTTACAACCCCCTATTAAGTATTGAATCCAATGTAGAGGACATTAATACATTCCTCTTGACATGTGAAGTAGATACATCAGGCCGATATGCTGCTAAAAAAAAATTATCCACTTCCATTACTGAAGTTAAATCTAAGATCAAAACATACATACTGAAAATTATAAACGAATCTAACATTCCCCTATACATTGGCGCAGAGATATCAACGAATTCCTTAGCATAAAGCAGTTGATGCGATCGGACTATTTTTTACTAGTGAGTATAAACATACATACCCGCAAGAATTAACAAAAAGATCGCAAAGGTTAAAAAAACAAAAACAGTCGGAATGCATGGGTGCATGGATATGAGGTTGAGGTATTTGTTGGCATGCTTTATAGTTTCTAGTAATAAAGATAGTTAAATATAGGGATATTTGGTCGAAAAATAAAACTGAATTTAATATATTTATTGCAAGCAAAATGACGAAAAATAGATTCTTATATATCCACGGTAAGTTTTCACGATTTTCACAAAAAAATATAAACCAAGATGGAAAATCATAGGACGGCTAAAAACTGTAAATTACATTACATCCTTTTTTAAATCAAATTACAACCCTGCAAAGCACTTATCTATTAACAGTCTTTATGCAAGTATTTTGGCCTACTAGAAACAAACATTTGTGCCCAGATAAGCCAGCCAAATTTGGCATAAAGATTTATTGTATATGTTGCTCAAGTACAGCCTATCTCCTAGATTATCAAATTTGTGATAAAAATAGAACTTTTGCCAATCTAGTCACGCAGCTCACTAAAAATAACAGCGGAATGTATAGAAAAGTCTATATGGACAATTTTTATAATTCCATAGAATTGTCAAAAAATGTGTTGGAATCCTATAAAAAAACAAAGCGGACAATATGGTATCATCGTGGAGTACTAAAAACAATAATAGATGAAATACCTGATAAGAATGATAGCAAATGTTATGAGGTACAAAAAGGCATATTTTATTTTAATTTTCATTTTACTAAAAACGTGCATTTTTGTACTGCAGTCTATGGATCTACGATTGACACAGTTAGAAAATCGCAGTGGACTAAAAACCGAATCACATAAAGCAAAAAAAATCCACTGTTAACCAAAGAAAACCTAACGCTATAATAAATTGCAACTAATACATGAACGGGGTAGATCGTCTAGAAGAATTAGGGTTTTTGTATAATATTGCACGATCTACTCAAAGTTTAAAGCAGGAGCTTATAGTACACACGCTGTAACAAAGCTTGCATAATTAATATATTATTTGGAGCGGAGATAATCTTGTAAAGAAATCAATATGGACATTTTTGACAGAATTTATTAAGTGGTTGTTGGATGCTAACCAGTTTGTAGATCATAAAATTATGCATCTTTGTGATTTGAAAGAATATAGAGAAAATGTTATATTTGTAATAATGCAGGTATAAGAAAAGAAACAAATCACTACTGCGGATATTGGCATGTTCATTTTCATACTGTTGCCTTCTTTAAAGCTTACCACAATTAAAGTTCGAACGATGCAGTTACATTTAATGATAGTAGATGTAAAAAGGAAATGAATATAAATGCCAAAAATCTAAAAATACCCAATTAAAATACTCGGCACTACTAAAAAAGACTCGTGCGTAGTAAAAGATATAAACGCCATATAATTATAGTATCAGTGTCCACATAATTTTTTTTTGATAAATACACGAAACGCAACGCTCAATGCGCTTATACTCAAAAATTAAAATAATAAAAAAGATGGATAAATAAATGAAAAATATTATCGTACTTATAAATACTTTATTTGAAATTTCCATTGTTTCAACCTTCATACCTGCTACAATAGAAAGACAGTTTAGGAATTTAGTAAGCTTTAAGATAAACTACATGGTTTGCAAATAATATTAAAATCAAAAAATAACCGTATACATAAATGCAATAATGTTCAAACTTAGTATCTTTAATTAAATATTAAGTGCTTTTCTAGATGTATATTTATTTTTTAGTTATAAATCTCGATGCACTTTTAAATTCTCGTCTGTCTAGTTATTTGATATATCTCATAGCTGATTGTCCGTGTCGTAAGAGTAAGTATGAAAAAATGAATATCCCCATATATCAATATTTATTTGTTTTTCGGTTCAAATATGCAAAAATCATGCTGGATACCCTTCATCTTCTTTATTCATTAATATTCATTTATCCCTTTGGACTTTAATTTTCTGCAAGATCTGCACAAAAAAAATAAAAATGCCATGTGAACGCCTGTCGACCCCTTTCATTGCATTGTTTTATCCCTTCTTTATTTTTTTCTATGTGGAAAATCATCTTCGTAGTGTACGTGTAACAGCGTAATTTTTCATATCCATTGTTATGTCTAGAAACGTAAATATCCTTTAAGAAGGGTTATAAAAAATCGGATAATAACGTAATTTAGTCACAAGCAATTAACTATCATGTGTGCTTTGATACAATTGTTATTGTGAAACATACACCTGAAATTGTCAATTCGGTAATTCCAAAATTCAAAAATATGATTTTGATGTTTTAAAATAGTGAAAGAGCTGTGGTCACTTAAAAAAAAATTTATTTGTACGTGGTACATGATAAAGCGTTGTATTTTTAAATATACCCTTTGCTTCAGTATTTTGCGTTTTATAATTTACAGTTGCATTTATGTTGGAACACTTCGTTTCTAATACTTACTATTCAACATACAAATTTTGCAAGATAAAATTTTGTCCAGGGTAGGTAGAGATTTTTTTATTGTTTTTGTTGTTTAGTAGTAAAATTAAGATGTTAGAAGCACTGGCATTTAAGTGGGCAATCGCCCGATAGAACGTTTTTTACGAAAAGTACGTAAAAATCAATGTACTGACAGGAATTGCAAACTTGGTGTCGCGAACCGTCTAATATAAACACACAAATATGATACATTAATTGTTTCGGCGTCTTAATTACAGTAAACAACACAATAACACTATTGTACGTAAATCCATAAAATACAAGTCTGTAAAAAATGTAGAATAGTAGCAGTATTATCCCGTTAAATAAAACTTGTTTGTTACCGCAAGGCAAAAGTTTTATTTTTAACTGCATGTATTACTCTGTCTCGTGATATGCTCGTTTTTAATAAAATCAGTATTTATTTTTTTTATTTTAAACCCAATAAAGTTTAATATACAAATTAAAAATTAGAAATACGACTATCCAAAAAAGTTAATATGTTGCTGTTTTACAATATACGAAGTAGAAATTTGTTTATTTAGAATCCCAATAGTATTAGGAAAGTCTGGTTGAATTTATTTTAATGGTTTTAAAGAGATAAAAAAAATTTTGGATCTGTTTATCACATGCGTAATTACTAAAAAATACATAAAAACCTTTTAAAAATATGCGGAATCACAATTTAAACAGTTAGAACAAAAAATATTTGTAAATCCGAATTTTCCATGCCCTGCTTATTAAAAAACAGTTTTTCAATAAA
This sequence comes from Agrenia bidenticulata, assembly GCA_034694785.1. Lineage (NCBI taxonomy): Eukaryota > Metazoa > Arthropoda > Collembola > Entomobryomorpha > Isotomidae > Agrenia > Agrenia bidenticulata. Next base: position 1,892 of record JAQFYM010002982.1, on the reverse strand, counting down.
CCAGCAATGTGTTTCTTTGTTATTTAAAAAACAAAAAGTGCTATAAAAATTATTTTTTCAATACGAAAACTATTTTTTTTCCGCCGGAAAATTCTCGCAGTACACAACATCTTTTTCTGTATTTATTTTATTTATTTATTTAATACCCTATGAGAACTTGTTATGAATAATCGACAGAAAAACCAAACTAAATGCTGCAAATTTTAGTTAGACTAAGAAGCACAAACATAGAAAAAAATAATTGTGATTGATACAACACCGCTACAAAAAACACTGCCACTACGACTATTAAACGGAACTTGGCTTTACAAAATGACCAAGGAATCGAAGGATTTTCAGTTATTGGTGAAAACATCCGGACTAGGATTAATACCTTTGTTACACTCGCAACGCAAGTACTTTGCGACTTTGCGATATGATCCCCAATGTAAAACAAATTTGTGATATACTAAATAAGTATCTAAGCAGTGTTTATTATATGAACATAGCACAGGTACATACACGATAATCAGGCTGATCTGATTGTCTATGACTCTTATATCAAGGGCAAACTTCACAGAAAAAGAAGTCCGAAAAGAAGACAGGCCAAATGGATGAAGTTGCACGGAGCTTCTCTACATACGTAAAGAACAATAGTAAATTTAAAAATATACATAATGAAAGTTTATTGATTGTTCTAAAAATTATCTATTAGAACATGATTTGCACGATCTTATATAAATTATTGCTAAAAATAAAAACATGATGATTTTTGCAATTTACTTAAAGAAGACGTATGACATAAACAAAAAAATACTACAGTTTTACATGCTTGCCTTTCTTAATGACAAAATCTCTGTTTTATAGAATTTTTCTTTTATGTATAAAATGTTTTACATATACATTTTTACCGCGAATATTGTCTTAAAAAGGTTCTATCAAAAAAAAAACTGTAAAAGATATATTATTAAATGTTTATATACAAAAAGACAAGTGTCTATGCTTTTAAACAGTAGTGGTTGTTAGAAAAAAATTACTACAAAAATTTTTACTCTGTTCATAACGTGCGATTTTGTTACTAATTACAAGCCTGTTTAGACAAAAAAAAAAAAATTGGTTTTAATCGTTTCAAATATATTTATAATTGATATATTCCGTATTTCGCTGTATCATGGCATCAAAAATACATTGGTAAAACATGGCAACAACTTACAAAACGTACTTTCGCTGTCTTTGTTTGTAAATCAATGCAATGTTCAATTTAAAAAATGCTTTGCTTAAGTGCCATATAATATATTTTTTTTATTTCTTTAATTTTTAAATAACCGGATCATTTAATAAAACATATATAGTAAAAGGGCTTGCCGATTATTAGTAGTTCCAAATACAAACCTCTTTTGAAATAACATTTTTTGCATTTTTGTATGGTAAATAAAAACAAGTAATATACTAAATGTGATAAAGGTGTGCATAACGCGTTTCATACCTTTTAAATTAACAATAATATGTATATGCAAAACCTTTGATTTGTCACGTCTGCTCAGCGATATTATATAATTGGTATTTTTGCAATTAAATACATGTCGCATTCGTAACCTTCTCAACTATACGGTTTTATATGTAATTTATTTATATCATGTGCGATTAGATGCAAAATAGATATCAAGTATATCGCAGTAAAAACTATTCAGGTTAACACAGGCAAAAATAAAAAAATAAAAAAAATATGTAAGCATGTAAGCATGTAGGCACGTAAGCATGTAGGCATGTAAGCATGTAGGCATGTAAGCATGTATGCATGTAAGCATGTATGCATGTAAGCATGTATGCATGTAAGCATGTAAGCATGTAAGCATGTAAGCATGTAAGCATGTAAGCATGTAAGCATGTAAGCATGTAAGCATGTAAGCATG
>JAQFYM010002981.1:0-20610 GCA_034694785.1 Agrenia bidenticulata | reverse complement strand
ATTAAATTGCATTTTTTGTAAAATATTTGCAATATGCTAAGACATCTGTAAACTAAACCATCTGAGGAAGCAAAAATTAAAAAACATCCACGAGAAACAAAAAATGCAAAACAATGTATATTTTATTGCTTGGCGTGCAACTAAAAAGCTTACCGCTACAAGTCAGATATACCATACAGTTGTTATCTAGCTAAACTTTTGCCGTTAGCTGATGTTTTTTCTAACAGTACTCTAATCATTGAAATAAAATTAAACTAATTAAAGTCAAAAAAAAAGTCTTGCTGGCATATTGGTTTATTTGACAACTTTTTTGGATGCATACTGTTATTTTTAAGCACATCAGCACTCAGTAAATTTGACTTTTTAAACAAAGATTTTTATGTTTGCATATTAACAAAAAAACAAAAAAAGTTTTTTTTACATTTTAAAAACTGTGGATACCACACAAAACAACAATGACTGGGAATACACAGTTTTAAAGGTAAATTTAAAGTTCTAAGATAGCAAAAACAGTCTTTTAGCGATTACAAAAAAGTAACTGATAAGTCAATATAACAATCCAAGACAAAAACTCAGCATTTAACCTTGTCATAAGACAAGTATAAACTGTTGTAAAGTTATCCTATTAACCTTTCAAAACTAGTCTTTATTACCAATTATGAATTTTTCTAATAATTTTCAAATAATGTTTCCTGAAGGCCAATGTTTTTTTCGCTTTTTTTCTACAAATTATACCTTAAATTGTCTTTACGTGATCTGTACTAAAACATTGGTAATATAACAAATATTGCAAACAAAAGTATAATTTAAATGCAACCCTTTTATCTGTAAAAATCTATATTTGTGTCTTTCCGCAACGCCAAAAACACTTAAAAAGTTCGTATTAACACAAACACAACTAACAAAGATCGACAGCCGCATTTACAAAAACTTTATAAACTGGTCTTAGCAATATAATTTTTTGCTACAGCTTTATGTTTTAAGACTTATTATAACCGATATCCTAACTTTAATTATTCTTTAAGTTGGGTTTAGGGCCAGCGAGAATGGCCTTGAATCTAAGAATATGATAGCACAGTAAACTAAACTTATTTTTACAATACATTCCTTTTATAGGAAGTTATCGGTTATCGAAACCTTATAATAATATTCTATCTTTATGGATAGTCTTTTATATTCTTCTATCCATCTAAAACTCCTTTCTGTTATGATAATAAAATAATCTTACCAATAGGACTTGTACCCATGTAATGGCTTTGGATGATGGGATTTTAACCATGTACTATACAGGCTTATCATCCTTTTACATTGTGTTCATAGTCATTGTAATGATATAAGTGCTTAGTAAGTAATCTAAAGAGGCCAAAGGCCTCAACATCCCTTCTTCAAACTCCTCGCAAGTCTGAGATTTCTGCATATTATCTGTAATGCAATGTATTTTTCGTGCGGTTTGGGGTTATGTGCATATGAGTAAGTACGGAGCTTTATAGTGTGCGACTTTCCTCTCCTTCGCAACCAACATCAAAATATAATTATAAATATAATAATTTGTGTTAAAACACAGTCCGGTCCAAAGATGGAATGATCATCATCTTTACCACTATATGTAAGAGTTTGGGGTGGTGAGGATTGTCTTGATGAATTTGGAATCATCACACCAGTACCGTCTTTAAGCCCTATACCTCATCAGGGGCTCTTTCGTCAACTACAAGTCTATGTAGTCAGTAATCGATCAGATTAAGCTTTCCGGCCATCGCTTGGAAATTTCCTAAGAAACAATTTTTTAATCCATAAATTTTTCTATGCTCCGTTTGCACTTCCAGTTATAATAGATGGGTTTATGGTAAGCGAGAATGGCCTTGAGCCTAGGAATATGATGACTTAGGTAAACGGTACGCATTTATATAAAAAACATGTATTTATAGGAAGTTATCGGTTATCACTACCTATTAATATTACTCTATCTTTATGGATAGATCTTGGTATTTTCTTTTATCCATCTTAAACTCCTTTCTGTTATGATAATAAAATAATCTCACCAATGTACTTGTACCCATGTAAAATCTTTGGATGATGGGATTTAAACCATTGAGCCATACAGGCTTATCATCCTTTTATATTGTGTTTATATATTGATATGTTAATAGTGCTTCGTAAGTAATCTATAGAGGCCATAGGCCTCAACACTTTTTATTTTACAAAGTGCAAAAAGTGCGCCTCTTTTATAGGCGGGTCCAGGGGAAAAACCCCCTTCGCCCTCCTCTCTGACAGGCCCTGCGTGTATTGCGGCAAAGAAATTTTTTAAGAAGGCCGGTGTTAGACCACATACCCACAGAACCTCTTGTTCCTGTCGCAATTGTTGATGCACACGCTTAAATCTAGAAATAAATGACAAAAATCGGCAGGTGATAAATTTATAGTAGAAAAAAACGCGGTGAAAGTCTTGATTTTTTTACCGATATGAAACACAAAAAAAACAAGCGTAAACGACAAAAATGTGTTTTTTTAGTACAGAAAAAAGTTTTTTGAAATTAAAAAGCCTATTTTTTGGTAATATTTTTGCGGCGAAAAAATAGCACCACGTATAATTCGGAAGGAGCTATGTTGGAAAGACTTTTGATGTCGTCTACTCATCTGGTGACGCCGCAGACAGCTAGTAAAATATACTTAAACCAATTTAAGCTAATTCTTGTTTGCTTATGTGCAATCTATGTTAGATATAGAAAAACTTTTAAATAGTTCTAACAAAATATAACGTTCTTTAGACACAAAAAATATATTGCAAGACAGTCTAAACCACAAATAAAATAACAGAAAACCTTTTCCTAGACTTAAAAAAATATGCTGTTGTTAAGCGTAACATGACCTTATAAACTTAAATAATATTATGCTGTTTTTAAATTTTGATAAGAACGTCAGATGAAATTGTAGTTTATTACAATACACTTTACAATAAACAAGCAAAAACTTTGTAAATTACATAGGGGCACAGAAAAAATAAGCGGATCTATATTTTATTATTTTTTTTGCAGTAAAAGCGTATTTTTATTGCAGCAAAAAGTGTATCATTTATACAAAAAGTATTTTACCCTTTTTTTCTAACCCGATTAATCCTCTGCCATTATATTTGATTTACTGCTTGGCTATTCATATTAGTCGAAGATATCTATTCACAGCAACAGCAAGTGAAAAAGCGAGAAATTCACTACAAAATAATTTTGTTCAAACTCTTTGGTAAAGCTAAATGTAAAACTTGCAAGCATTTGAGTAAAACTAATAGACATTGTAGCGTTTACAGTGCTGTACAAAGTTCAAACGGATATAAAACCTTTTTGTAATTTTTGCACAAAAGTAGCTGCACAAAAAAAATACAAAAACGCCACCCTCCGGTTTTTTTATATTTTCTATTCAAAAATATTATAGATAAAACAACGAATCTTGTAGACTGTATGTAACAATCAAGTGTTTTACAATGCTATGCGCATTCCACCTGTGCAATACTGTTGTCGGTGTGCAAGTTACGCCATTGACGTAAACTTGTATGTTAAAGTAAAGTATCTAAGAGTAAAAAATGCAAATTTGCTTTCTTTACGAATTTATTATAAACTTTTTTTCATTATAATAAATTTATTTACCGTATTTTAGTTTTTATAAGAGACATTTAGTATAAATATACTGAAATTAAAATTATGTCTATATATTTTTTTTTAGTATTAGTAAAACAACGGGAAAAATTGTCTAGTAGAATTTCATATGAAAACGCTGTGTCTAAAAATGAAATGTATAGATAAGGCATTAAAGTCATTTTACAGGGTAGAGAGGCAGTGTATGTTCAATATAAAGCTACATGTGTATTACACATATAGTGGCGTTGCATAGAATGACACCAGTCCTATGAGTTACAAATAATTACAGGCAAGAAGCAACCTCCGTTTATGCATAATGCATGTAAAAAACAACGTAACTGAGTGTAAAAAAGCTATGACCTAGTGGATTTGGCTGTGTACCAACAACACACCAGAATAAAAAAAAGTACTTATAGATCAAGAACATAAAACAAGAAAGCATACCTTTTTCTAACGAGATGTAAGAGAACAGAGCCCAAGTAAGCTTAAGAAATGATAGTAACTTATTAAAAAAATATTCCAAATAAAAATTGGTAGATTGAGAGGCTATCAAAAACTAAGCCCAGTAAAGAATCAGGACGGTAAAAAGTCGAAATAAGTAAAACCCGGCTCCAGAAATTTTATGAGATTTTATGGCAGAAGTAAAATATAATGTCGCAGCGCTTAGACAAAAAAAACTTAAGACGCGTATCAGAACTACTGTTAGAACTCTATTTTGCTTAAGACGACTATTGTTAGTAGAATAACGAAAAAACTGTATGATTGAGATGTAGTAGAAATAAAAAAATACGCTTTATCGTGCTGTATTTTAGAGTCTGTTTGACATGGCGAAAGCATTTTTTACGTGGTTAGAGATCACGTATAGTAATTCTAATAAAAACTTATCATGAAAACAAACTATACTAAAAAATATGACAAAATAGAATTTGAAGATTTGCCGATAATTTTCCATGTCGATAAAGCAAATACATATTACCAAAAACTGATCTGCGTAGTTTGTTACATACAAAAATCTCTAATTTAGTTATAGATAATAAGTAATATAACCTCAAGCTATTTTACATAGATATAAAAAGCGTGTCATTGCGCTTTTATCTGTGCAGCATGCATCCAAATATGTTTTTCCTGCAGATAAATTGTCAAGCAAAACTATAGAAAAGCCATACGAATAATGTTAACATACTCCTAAGGAAAATTTGGGTAATAAGAAACGCAAAAAAAAAGAAAACAGTACATGCAGTCTTTCGCAGTTACCAGCGACATTACTAGACAGGCCTCTAAAATACACATGGCTATACCTATGTATGTATATATATTATATGCCATATAGGAGAGGGAATTTTAGTTTTACCTATTTTAATATATCTTTGTACATATGTACCAGCAAAAAAATTTCAAACATTAAAATATTTGAGCATAAAACGTGTTGTAAATATCTGTCTTTCAATCTAAACTATTGCAGATTTTGATTTAAAGTAGTATAACAATCCATACAATTAGTTCGAATTTTACAAATAAATAAGTACAACGCATTTTTTTTTGCAAATATCTAGTATGTGATACCCCAAATATGTTATCAAAATGCAAAAGCTATTTTATGTTAACTTACTTGCGTCAAATAAATATACTGCAACAGGTATTCAGGTAAACTTATTTATAAAGTATTTAATTGTAATATTTGTATACAAAAGACATCCAATATAGTATGCAGTAGATAGAAACTGCACACGAACGTAACAGTCGTATATTTTACAAAAAATACATAAAATAGTAGCCCAGAATACATGATCATACTGCATTACATTGCATTTTACTTTTTTTATATAATTAAATGCCTCTTTTTGTGTTGTTTTGCGTTATAGATCGTTCAATCTATATTTTTGTTTATAGTTACAAAAAAGCAAAGTAAAAGTATACTATTTTACATATACGTTTTTATGCATTGGTTTTAGATTTGATTCCTTTTTTATACAATAAAAAAAAGAACTCACATATTTTTACCTATAAATTTTATAGGTTCATATCAAAACTTTTAGTAACGCAAGCCATAAATTATTTTTTAAATTTGTAATTTATGTTTTTTTATTTTAATTTTTTACAGGCATTGCAGCGTAACAAATTTAACGCAATGAAAAAAAAATCCTATAGCAAAAAACTTTGTATACAGCTAAGGCTGATGTATTTATATACGAAAAATGCAGTTTTTTAAAAAAATAATATAGTTTTTTCTTTCTATAATATATGGCCATTATAGCCTTGATGAGGGATAATATTGTTTTCTCTCAAGCCATAATAAAGTCATAAAATATTAGACACCTCTGCCACCAAACCGAAGTCAAATGGAAAACGCATATAATGTCATTGGTTATATTGAAAAACATGTTATTGCATAAAGGATAAAAACAAGTATTTGCGCAATATGGACAAGATGCTGTAGTATTGCTACACGGAAAAGAACAGATACAATACAACAAGCCATTGTAATATTTTATATGCAAAATTTTGTAAAATATTACGCAAACAGTAATAAATCAAAAAAATTGGGTTTGCACATTTTTTTTATTTGTCATTTTTTAAAGCACAGATAGAATTTATTTATTTTTCATGAAACATGGCTGTCTCTTTTAACATAAAAAATACGATATTTGTATGCCTTGTCAAAAAATTAGATATATAAAAAGCACAGGTCTTTTTGTAGAATACCACAAAAAGCTTTTACACTTACTATGATTACAATAGATAACCGCATTTGGTTTTGATTTTTTGGTTTTTTAATGGTTTTTTATTAATGTCAAAACAATTATATTTTTTTTTAAATGTGTATGTTACGTATGGAATTACTGCAAATCATGCTAAAAATGTCTTTAAAATGCCCCATGCAATTTTTCTAAATAAGGTTAACAGATATATCGATAGTTGAAGATTTTTTTAACGTATAATTTTTTTTTCGTATAAACTCGTGTAATTCTAAAGATAAAAACTATCTTTTGTATAAAAGAAGTAAAATATTATATATCTAATTCCATACAGGAAGTTTGGAAATTAATAAACCGTTTTCTCTTATTAAAAATTTGTAAAATGGCAATATAATATTATATGCAGTTTTTACTTCTGCCAAGGCATATATTTGTTTTAGTTTACAAACTGTATCGTTTTTTATATATAAAAAAATTTTGCGGTTTGTATATAATATTTTATTTTTTGTTGAAAAAAACAGTATTTTATACATAACACATAATTAAAAAATACTATTTGCAAAAAAATAAAATAGATTAGTATATTTTTACCAAAAAATTTGTTTATCATATATACTAGAAAAAGGAAACTTTCTGATTATTTAAAAAAAGTTTTTGTATGTCAATTATTTAAATTTTTGTCACTTTTCATATTCAAAAAAAGAAAAATATGTGGGACTTATTTTTTTTTAGTTTTTAATTAGTACCACCGCATATATATTGTCGTATACGATTGTATTTTACAGGAAAAATCAAAGGTTTTATTTCTTTATATTTTTATAAACAGTTTAATAAAAAAACAATATAAATATGTATTAAAAAGTTATATTGCTTTTAAATTTTATAATTGTTATCATAAAGGTTATCGAAATATGCATAAACATGTCTACGATCTGCATCAACAACAATAGTGTAGTGAAACAAGCATTTAAAACGTGTTTAGTTACAAAGAAAACACAAAATAATAGATATTATCAAAGTTGAAAAAACAAATAATATGAAAGTTAATGCCACAAATAATTAATTTAATTTGTCTCAAAACTTTACAAATCCTGTTGTTTTAGAATTTTTTGCTTTAAAAGGTTTTTGTATATAACAAAACGGGCGCGCGATAAAGGTGGAATCAGAGAAGAGTACTTGTCGTCCTTTAAAAATAAATTACGATCAGTTATACGGACCAAGATTTATGTGCAGCGATTTTTTTGATTTTTAGAATCTAAAAGAAAACATTAAAAATGTATTTTTTTCAAAAAAAATTTAATAAAGAAAACGCCTAGTATGAGGGTAAACAGGGATAATAGAAAACACTCAATTCACTCACGTTAAAAATCTCTGGTCACACCACGATAAAAAAAAACGTTTTATTTTTTTTCCTCGTATTGTAATATTTTAACTTTTTTCTTTAAAAATGTATATTTAGCATAGATTTAATAGTTAAAAAAACAATAAACTTGTTTAGTCAATACTTGTAACATCAAAATATTTAACAGGTTGAGTTAAAACATTTATAAACAAAAAAGACGTAAAAAATGCCTCCAAAAAACCGTTAAGATTGTATTTTTGTTATAGGTAAAACCTTGTACAGTAAACAATAATATTTATGTAATTATTGATTATTTGTAGCAATATTTTATTTTTTCTTTATTAACCGACATTGTTTAGTATATATATATATATTTTTTATATTTTTTTTAGTTTGAACAAACACAACCAAATATTGCATGTAAAGTTTTATCTTTTCTAGAATATGCATATTATTATTAATTTTGAACAAAATGATTGAGTCTGTATTTTAAGAATGTAAAACGATTACATAAAAAATATTTCTCAGCACAATTCTCTGCAATCAAGATGCAAAACTTGTTTTATTGGTAAGATATTTTTATGAACTATAGCTCTTAGATACAAAATAAAACATGGAAATCTTAAACGCAAACAAGATTACTTTTTATTGTTTAATTTTTGCTTTATGTCTGCGAAGCATTAAAAAAATACAAAAAGCGGCTGATTCACTCTATTATGTTTTTTTAACTCTTATATTTTACAAATACAGGCTAAAAGTAAAACCTTAATTTATAGTCGGTAATCAAATTATAATCAAAAATAAATGTTGTTTACTTGTCCTTCTGTCACTTATAGCGAACGAATTTAAACAGTCCTATTTATATGATGTACAAAAAAATATTTTGTGAAAGGTTATTCACTATATAATCAAAAGATACTGTGTTTCGGACATATAAATTACTGTATAGATTTATGATACAATTTTATAGCCAAGAAATGTGTTTTTACAATAATCACGACATAAGCAGGGGTTTTCGCAAATATGTGATATGCGGAATCTTAAGTAAAAAAGTGTATGTAAAAATAACTTTGTATTTTTTTTTAAAAAAAAAAACCAAATAAACATAACTCTACTACTTTTTTTACTAGTTCTTTATAAAAAACGATTGGCTATAATTAAGGTTTATTTGTAAGAATATAACATCAATTTAGCTAAAATCTATAATTAATAATTTTACCTGTTTAAAATACGGTGTTTCAAACAATTAAAACAAAATCGACATTTTTAAACGCTCAAAAAACATTTTTCAACTTGAAGTAAGTTTATTTTAAGCGTGCAAAAAACAGTATGCAAGGACAACAATAAAATATATATTTAATATATAAAATATCAATTTGTAACCATGCAAGATACATTTATAACTAAAATTTACTTTTTAAACAATCAAAATGTTTTAAAAATTGCCATTATGGTTTGTGGAATAATAAAAAGACAAAATCAATAATTAATTTGTATTTTTAATTAGAAACACACGTTTTTTAATAAAACTTTTTAAAATGCTTTGTTGAAAATTTTGCTTCGTTGCTAATGTTGTAAGCTATATACTAGGCAAAGTCGTGTTTTTTGGAATCTTAATTGCAACCGCAACAAAAAAAATATATAATTTAGACAAAAATACAATTATATGTAAAAAACTTGGTTTTTTTACTACTTTATTGTTTCTTATATATGTTTCCCAATAATAAGGACCTTTTATTACTAATTACAGCTATGATATATGTTTTTGATTTTAAATTACAGATAATAGTATGCGTTATACGACTCTGAAGATTTCGTACCATAAATGAAAAACAAATTGTTTGCTTATGGATACCGATAAGGGCGGATTTCTAAGCAGGCGAATTCTTTTATATTTGCGGTAGATTTCTGCGTTTTTATGAGACATAATTTTATTAAAATACAATCTTTAGGTCTATCTGATATACGGGCTATCTGATAACCCCATGATGTTTGTAAAATTAACGCAAAATAATTTAAAAAAATTAGCGTTAAATTTTGGCCTGTCGCATTTATTTCATTGATCAAGATGACGCCTTTTGCGTTCATGAAAATTTATTATTCCTTTTTTTTTGGCAAATACATTTTAAATATTACACATTATCTTTCTGCTGCACTAAATTAGCCTTAAACGTAATATGTTGTCTTTTTAGCACTAAGAAATACATCTTGATTATTTAAAGTGTTTATTTCTATTCAAAACGGTAAACTTACGCCAACAGTTAATATAATTTTATTATATATGCAAAAAATATTGGTAACAACTGAATCTCATAAGATAGTTATATTCAGGGTCTTATGTTAATTTTGTATTTCTCGTTCTTATTGTTGCGTATTTTACGACCGGCATTTTCAAGATTAAAAGAAAAATCCAGAACAAAAAAAAACAAAGCAAACATTTTTTTTACAAAAGCTTTTTAAAAAACGTACTGCTACGCGTTTTTTTTTGTTTTTTATTTTTTAGTTTTATTGTTATGTTTTTTATATTGTAACTTCTGAATTTATGTACAAAAAACGAAAACGTATAAAGCAATAACTGCCCTCATTAAAGAAAAAACTTGGTGTGAAATACTGTATATAATTTTACAGCATATAAAATAAAAAGAATATGGCAGATAAAAAAAGATAAAAAAAGATTAAATTTTAGTATAAAAATACAAAAACAATGAAAATCTAATGGAAAATTATTAATTTATGGCTTGAATTCATCTATCAAAAAATTTTTATTTATGTACAAGTCTAAACAAAAACTTTATATTGAAATCAATAAACCCCCTGTAAAACTTTGTTTGTATACAAAACAAAGCGAAATACAAACACTAGATGTAAGCAGAGAAAACACGTGCAAAAATTTACACCCAGTAAAAAATTTAAAAATTGTAGCAAATTACTTGAAGAAAAGGGTTATTAACGCTTTTATAAAGATATGAATATTAAATTGTAGACACAATGCAATTTTTGCAGCATGTAGCTATGATAACGGCTAGCTTTCAACAAATACTTTAACGTTTTAGCGAAATATTTATAAAAGCAATAATTCTATCTAGTTGCCGTCTTCTTTTGCACAATGTTTATATAAGTGATATTTCTAACGGGTGACTTTACCAGAAACAATTTATCCCGGAGTCAAATTTTGTTAATTTTTGTATACCTTATAGCCGTGTATGCCCCTGTAAAAAAAAGTAAAATCGATTCATATAAAATGAAAAGCTTAATAAAAAAGCCACATGAACCATATTTGATGCAAAAAAACTATTAGTTGCAAATTTTACAAATAAAGTACGTTTAGAATATTATGGGTGTAAAAACTTTAGTTTCAAGTGTAGTAATTTACAATGTTTTTGTGATAATTGTTTAAAGATGTATTAAACACAAAAGAAAGTCATTAAATGTACTAAGAAATGCGTTCATACTGCAAAAAAAAACAACCTTGCTACAGTTTTCTTACGAAAATACAAAAAAATGTACAAAAAAAAATTGCTGTTGTTCTAGCAATTATAGTATCCAAAAATGCATCTTTCTATAAAAGCAAGCAAAAAATATGTATACAAAGTATAACAACGCTACCTTTAACATCTTTATTGAAATAAAATATACATTTGCTACTAACATATTTGTACGTTTGTTTTTTGTATAATAGTGATTATAATTACAGGAGTGAACAAGAAACTATAGCATAAACTAAAGGTAGAAGCCAAATACTAGCAAAAAAAAACAATGGGCATGAAGCCATCTTTTATTTATACAAATTGATTTACTGCTGATATAACTAATTGCAAAAGCTAAATGCATATTGTCAATGTGCATTGCGAGATCTACCCAGGTCCGTGGTCAGGATTTTTTACGAGGGCTTGTTCAGCGTTTTATACAAGATATGGCGAGAAAACACGATTTAAAGTGTAAAAAATCTTAATTATTTTTTTAATGATTTTAGAATAAAAAATTGTTTTTTTTCTAATTTTTTGTCAAGAATCTCTGCAAAAAATACACCCCATATAATTCGCGGCAACTCTTTACGAAGGACGGATGCTGAAGCCCTGTCTCTTCCTTGTGAACCGTCTGGCTAAACTACTGGCTGTTGCATATGTAAAAAGAAAATATGATATAAAAAAAATTAACTTTTAAACAAAAAAATCTATATTAGTATTAACACAAATAAATCATAAAGCACACTTTCGTACGGTCTTCATCATAAAAATAAATCTGCTCTTTTTCTAGCATAATCGTAAGCCTAATAAAAATAGGTTTTATGTAAAGAAACTTATACTATATTTTTTGGAAACACGCAAATTAACATGCTTTATAAAATTGCGCAATCCATTGACTAATACCCCTAGAAATCTGAATTGCAAAATTGCAGTGATTCCTTGGGTTCCCGGTATGTGACAACTTAGTTAAAAACTTATTTTACATGCCAATTTTGATTCAAAAAAAGAACTAAATTTCTTTTGCTCATGTATTGTTTCACAAGGTTATACGCAACTAAAAGCTTGTAATATGTATTTTTTAAAATAGTTTTGTTTCTTTTTACAACATTTATTTGATTAAGTGTAAATCTATTGAAATAAACAATAAAGTACTGTTACTCTAAAGTGTCATTGCTAACATTAGATAAAACAAATACGCACCAAAAATGGGGCAAAAATAACAAAACTGTTTTTTACAAAAAAAAACAAATTATTTTGGCATGTATTATTTTTCTATGTAAATTTTTTACTGTTAACGCGTTTAAGGGTAACAAGCCCTTATTAGTTATGAATTGGAACTTCTAAATTTACGCGTGCACAATAACAGGCCGTTCTAAGTGGCTTTAATTTTTTACGAACAAACTTTACGAAATTTATTATATTATAAATTAACTATTTTAGCCTGTAAAAACAGTTTTAGGATATAAAGAATGCTTTTTGATACGCCTTTTTTTCTTCATTGTATAATAATATACTATTTAACAGAACTGCCATTGCAATCGTTTTGTTATAAGTCATATACAAATTCTAAATTACAACTATATTATGATAAAATATAAAGTAAATAAATCTATATATCATCTTTTACAAAATAGCTTGTAAAATACTCAAATTTCAATCTGCTGATATTTACGGCTTATGCAAGGCTTTGGAAAAGTAATTTTACAAAAACCCTGTATAAATGAAAAAAAAAAAACAGTCACTACAAAATTTTTTAGCTACTAATTTGACAAAATTGTAATTGGTTGTAATTAACAAAGCGTTCTAGAATCTTTATTAATATTTTACGTGTAATTATAAAGGTATATAATACTCGTTTTTTTACCGATGGCAGTAATTATTTTTATAAAATTAAAAAAACAAGTCTTTTTTAATATTCCTCTAACGGGCTTGACTTTACACTGTATAATTTTGCTACTTTACAGTAACCATATGTATGGTTTTATGATTATACGTAAAGTGCGTATAATTTAGGTATTGTGCAGGTATAGTAAAAACTGCGCCATATTTTGCATTTAACAATTTAAAAATACAAATATTTTAATTAAATAAACTATTACTTTGTTTTTTTTTAAATCATACAATTTTTTTCCTAAAATAGATTTTTTTGCAATTTTTTTCCGAATTACCGTCCATTCAAAAACGATCATAAAGACGAGGTCGATTTTTTTTTAGTAATGTTTACTGTAACTAGTTTTTGGTTAACACAATTATCCGATTTTTTTAAAAAAAAATTATTGTAAATACCGATAATATCATTTGGCCTATACAAAGTAGCAATATGGTTAGTTATGCACATTAAATAGTCTATGAACTCATTTGATAATACTTTGACGATTTGTCTTCATTTTTTTGTTTTAACCGTTATTGCAAATACAAAAATATCAAGTATACAGGCATATAGACGATTTTATTTATACAAGGAAATTTTTTTACCGTTTGTCTTAAAATAATAAGCTGTTCTTTTAAAAACAAAACGTAATTGCAAATTGCAAGAAAAAACTCATAGAAAATTTTTTATATACTGAAACTCATTTGAAATGCAAAGTATACTTATAGTATATTTTCTTACACAAAAATGATACGTATAGTATACGTATAGTATAAGTATAGTATACGTATAGTATATGTAAAGGATACGTATTGTATACGTGCACATATACGTACAGAATACGTATAGTATACGTATATATAACAATACGTATAGTGTTAGAACGAGCCCTTATATACCGGATTTTTCGAGTCTGAAAATTATAAATAAATAGAGGTTAAAAAAAGATGAAAATTCAAATGATCGATTTTTGCAATATACAGCAAGCAGCCGTGTTTTCCTCACAAAGTTGAATTATGTCATTACATTAATATTAAAGAAATAAATCATAAATGTGACTTCTATACTTTGGGCACAATGTAACACTGACTTTTCAGCGGTGATTGGTGTAGTATAGTGCGGAGGTACAGAGTTCAGATTTATGAGGTTTTTACAATAGCATATAAAAGAATTGTATTTGCGTGGTAAAAAACTTTTTTTAATAAGAAAATATATATATTCATATGAAGAATATATAACAACAACAAACAGGCATTTTGAGGATGCTTTTTTTTCTTATTTTTTGATATATTTTGGCGTCACGAACCAACGCTGCGATGTCGTGTTTGTTTGCCTACTCTGACTCAAGGGCACTTTAAAGGCAAAAAATAGAGCTGGGGTCAGAGTCCGAATTAGACTCCGGTAACGAATCCCTATTTTTTTCTTTTAAAAAATACTTTTCAATGCTGTGAGACCATCTAAAAGATTAAACGGGACAACCTTACACAAAAACTATTTTCATATACAAACCTGCATATTCCAAAACCGATATATATATACGGGCTTGTATTATTTTGTTATTTTCATATACTTAAATTTGAGAATTTGTTATAATACATTTAAAATTATATAACATACCTTTTTATTCAAATTGTTCTTTAAAAAACTAAAAAACATTGTTTTTGCGGGGTTAGAATTCTAAAATCACTAGTTTAATTTTTACGACATCCCCTTCAAAAAATCAATGGCTGTTAATATGGAAAACGAATTTGATTCCGGCTTTCGGGCCAGCCCTACTTGAAACCATGTGATACACAATACTAAGTATATTTTTGTCTGTATTAAGATACAATTCTTTACTTTTTTTACTTTTTTTTACGCCATATTTTCTCCTGGCAAATACTGGCCGAACGTTGGTGCTCTTTTTGCCATTTTCGTTTTTTGATGCCTCTAAAACTTGGTCTGACTACATGCCAATGTCTGACCTTGCCGTAGTTTGAGAGGCGTCATAAGCATGAAAATGATACTAACGGCATATTGAAACATCCCATGGGTATACCCTGTTTTTACTAATGGGTAACCTAATATGGGTGATATAAAATATAGTACCAATCAAAGAATTTGCCATTGTTGACAGATATTGTTTACCCATGTAAAAACAAGTGTTTTAAAATTGTACCTAAGGTTTTTTTTGCATGATAAATTTACCGGTAGAAAAAAGAGGTTTCGTTCATTGTAAAAATAAAATATGATAAATAAAAACATATATAAAATATAATACTAATACTTAATTTTATTTTTCATGTAGTCAACAGCAAAAAATGCTGTTTTTATGCCTTACCACTAATTAACTAGTATTATATGCATAAATATCGATTATTTCTGTTGGTTATTTGAAAACTGTTATTATATTACAAAAGCAAAAAAAAAAATGCAAATAATGTGTTATTTTTGTAAAATAGGGTATAATAAAAAGTTATTAATTATATTTTACACGCTAAAATATAGAAGTAAATTGTCGTTTTTTTTTTTAGAGCAGTAAATCTTTTTTTTTTTAAGTAGTAAAATATCTTTTTTAAAACCGTTTGCCTGTCCTAGACATAACAATAAATAATTAAAAAATATTTTTTTTTATAAAAAATGTTTTCCACGTACATGACTAAAAAGTGTTCGATTTTTTATTAAAGGTTTTCGGTATCACTTTCTTTTTTATATATTTATAGATATTTATTTTTTGAGCAAACAGTTTTAAGATACAATTTGTGGTATACAAATCAAGCTTTCTATTATTATTGATAAATGTGTTTGTATATTTCTAATTTTAAACACATCGTGTATTTTAAATACTATCCGCAGGCAAATGTTTGGATGCGGAGTTCTTTAGATTAATCTTTCTAGTCCATGGCCGTATACAGTTTTTGTAACATTATTGTTATATTGGGCTTTGTATTTGTGTCAAGTTGTTTCAACGCGTTTTTTTACAAATAGGCAATTTATTTATACGAGTAATGCCCTCCCCCACACAAAAAATAGAAGCGGACTCAAATACTACTTGAATTTTCTGTAGAGTTGGAGGGGAATAATAAAAAGTTTGACACAAAAAATATATCCCGCTAACCACTTTTTCTTTCGCATGGCGACGGAGTGCCTGAGGCTCCTAGAGACCGAATGCCTAAAAGCGGTTAAAAATATAACATTGGGAACAATTATCATGGAGTGCCTTCTCTAGATACAAAAAAGAAATATAAAACTATTTAGTATAATTGTTTAGGAATTTTTATCTCGGATATTTTTTTTTTTTTGATTTTTGGAATTATTTTATTGCATCGAGATTAAATTGCCATACGTATTTTATTACATAACTTTGTATTTTTTTTATTAGTGCAGTCACTCCGAGAAATTGTTCCAATATTTAATCTTACCCCCTGTAAGCAGTGATGGATTGCAGGAGGGGCCGATGAGAGGACAGGGGTGAAGAGGAGGGTAGGTTGGGGGGGGGGGGGTGTGGGTGTCTAGCCCACCCGCTTTCTAACCCCAAAAGTGCAAGACAAATGCAAAACACTGAAAAAAAATTTTAAATTATAAAGGCTTCGATTATACTGATATAGAATTATAGTTTCTTTTTATATGCACAGCGTGCCTGATAAAATTTACGTTACGATTGCATTTTTACGCGTTTTTGCTTTTTTAATGTATAAAGTAAAAACAAATTGGTTTATAGCGGCCTATTGTTTGTATTTTTTTCTGTTTTTATTGTTAAAAATATGACGTATTCTGGGCAAGTTTAACGCTCCAAATTAGCCCAAAATAAAAATTTGTGTTCTATTGCGTATTTTTAAAAGTCACGCTGTAAAATTACCAGCACATTTTTTTTTTTAGTTTTGAACCTGTTTCTATATATTTTATTTTTTTTGAGTATGGCTAAACGTATACCAAGAAAAAAGATACACCTGATCCGTTTTATTTACCTATCTGCAATTACTATTTTATAAAAATAAAGCCCTTATTACGATCACACCACTTTTTAAGTATATGTAAAACACATGGAAACAAAATTGTTATTAGGAATCAAAAATTATTTTGGGTTTTTTCTTATAAATCAAAAAAAATCACTTGTTTAATTTTACATAAAAAAACGATTTGTTTTCCGTTTGTCACAGTTTTTTTTCATTTTATTTACGTCAATTTTGTGTTTTTGTCACTAAACTTCTTTTGGGGATATTTTTGTTTTATAAAGCGCGCTAAGGGAATAAACCGCGCCCATATGGTAATTTTTTTTGTTAAAAAGTAGAAAGATGCAACACGTGTGTCTACCATTCTAGTTGTTACTTTAATAAACGTCTAAAGGAACTAAAAGTACGTATGCTCTAAATAAACTTACTATTTATATAGATGAAAAAAAATGAAAACTACAGCGGAATAAAAAAAATTTGGTTAGTAACAGATCTACGTGTATCACAAAAAATCATGTATAGGAGCGCTTTGCTAAAAATCCGACTCGGAAAATAAATCATAAGCATACCGCAATATGTTTCATTTTTTGCGGCATAAATTTACAAATAGACTTAAAAAGTGCAATAGAGTGTGCTTTAAGCAGGTTTATTACATATTGGTTTTTTTTTGTACATATATACGCGCGTTTTTTATGTGTTCATTATTTAGTTTTTTATACACAATACAGCAATAAAAAATTCTTATATAGAATTGTACATGTTTAGAGTCGTCATCGTATTTTGTACAATATGCAATATAAGCTTGTGGAAATTTTGACATTGCGGGTATAATCATCAAACCGATATATGGATTATTTGGACAAAATTTTATCTCTTATATCCAAAGCATTTCAATAAAATATTGATATTGTATTAATCAAAAAACCCGAACAATAAATATATTGCAATATATTGATAAATATATATATTTTTTTATAAAAAAAAAAATTTTTGTAAAACCATTATTTATATACTCAAAAATTTTGCACATTTCTATAATACCAACACATTGGTTGCTTTAAGCAAATCGTATATTTTTACTGTGATATATACCTAGGTTTTTTGTGTTGTGTCTACACTTTATATTTATAGTAGAAACTGTTTATTTACTACATATCAACCTTTGCCATCATTTTATATAAAAAATATTAATTTTTTTTTGACTGACAAAAACATATTCATTGTTTATCTATAAGCTTACAAAAAGTCCAATTTGGTTTTTTATTAAAGTTTGAAAACCCACTTACAAAGAAACTTGATATGCTATTTATTTGATAAGAATTTGATTTTGCACAATAAATAATTTTAAATGTATTTAAATATTTCAGTAAGTAAAAAATAGGATTTTATATGTTCAAAAGGCTTTTTAAGCTTTTTTTATGCGAAAAGTATACCGTTTAATATATATTACACAGAAAAAGCATTTTATTTAGTTTTAAACACATTTAATAATTTACAGCCTTACAAATATAAAGCTATTATAAAAAAAGGGCAAAAAACGAATTTTTTGGTCTGCTTGCTGTATTTTGCACATCCTTTATAAAAGCTTAATCCTTTTTTTGTCGTGAAAATTAACTTTAATTTGATTTATCTTAAGAATGGGAAAAAAAAGTAAAAATTAATATTGAAAAAAATTGGTTAGCAACAAAATAAAAATTATATACAATATATTTAAATATATTTAATACATAACATTAAAATATATTGTAATAACAATATTATTTTGAGATACTTTGCTTATATCATTTTTTAAAATACATACTGCATAAATTTTCAAGTTAAGTTTGAAAAACAAAAAAAAAGTAAAACATATTTAAAAGTGTTGCTCTCAATTTTTTTGTATTTATTAAGGATCAATGTAGAAATGCAAATATATAAATTTTCATTGTTGTAATTAAAACACAATTAAAAAACAAACTGTTAAAAGGTTTACTATTTTCTAGTAACGCTGTAAAAAGATTGCTTTTTAAAGCCAAATTTATTTTTTTTACAGAATATTATTTACTTGAATATACCCGAAACCTGCAAACTAAGCACAGATAATAGTACAAGTATTATTCAGTTGAAAAAACAAATAAATTGCAAACACATTAAAAATATTGTATAACTTGTATGAGTATGCGATACAGAATAGAGAAAAAATATAACAAAGAGTCAATATAATCAAACGAAAAAAGTCAAAATGTATTGCAAGTAAAAATATATTACATAGTCGTACAGTATTATGGGTTTGTTGCGCGTACAATTTTGCCAATAAAAAATGTGTAATAAATTATTAAGCAAGCAAGACCACGCAAATTTTTTTTACAAAAGTCGTCATGTCGTGCATTTTGTTAGAAAAGATTGATTTTCTTTTTAGAATTATAATACAATATTTTACCTTTTCTCTGCAAGAAAATAAGATTTCTACTTATTATAAATTATGTTTTTTATCTTACTTTAACATAAAAATTCATATGAAACAAAATTTTTATTTATACATTTATGTGTAGGCAATTTTGTTTTTTTTTTCGTCAATAAAACTTCATATATTATGCCGTTTACTTATTTTGTGTGCAAAACATTTTTAAAGGTTCTTACCAGCGATTTGTCATTTTTTCATGTTGTATTTTGTGTTTTTATTGCTTTGTTTGCATGCTACAAATTTTTTTCTTAAACAATATAAATCAGGTAATATGCAAAAAAAAACAAGAAAATGATATGTTTATACATTGGACACGTGCTTAAAAATATTTTGGCATAAAGTTGTAATGCAACGTATCCACAAAAAAATTATTGTTCGCAAATGCATAAGACGTTGCCTATTACTGGGTGTACGAAAACGCGAAATATAATAATACTCCGATATTGAACAAAAACACAGCAAAAAAATGTAAATAAAAGAATGCAATGTTAACACAAGTTTTTTGTTTATGTGTAATAACGTTTTAACGCTTTTAAAACATTCTAAACAAAAAAAAAACATATTTTCGCTTTTTTTGTGAGGATACATTGTTTTAATACAGTATATATATATTAGGCTACACTTCGGTACTTCATCTTCATGCAAGTCGAGGGCTTAAACATGTATCGGTGATGTATTGCAAACAAACCTTAAAATACAAAAATTATCTTTATATACAATAATTACACAAAAACTGCAGTAAAGTACCTTTTAATTCTGTTTTATTGTAAAAAGTAATATTTTCAAAATTGATCACATTAAAATATAAAAGAAGCTTTAAAGTATTAATAAATGCATATCAGACTAGAAAACCATTGCACGACTCGATTTGTATAACTTCTTTTATTGCAATGATACTATTTATAGGATAACAAATATTTCATCTTAAAAAAATATTGAGACAAAAATCGTTTTTTTTAGACACAGAAAAAAATGTTACGTGCATTGTAAACTACTTTTTGCTGCAAAAAACAACATATATTTTACAAGATTTGTTTTTTTTTATAGATAAAACGCATGTTTTTTTAGAATCTTGGTACTAAGTTTTGCTACAAATAAATTAAAACCGTTTACCTACATCGCGTTTATTGTCTTGATCGCAGGTGCGAAATCAACCATGCGCGGTAAAATTTTTATTGCCTCTGCCACGTAGCGTAGCCGGGGGGGGGGTGTACCCCCCCTTCAGAAAATTTTC
>JAQFYM010002980.1:0-20613 GCA_034694785.1 Agrenia bidenticulata | reverse complement strand
TGTTAAACAATATTATCCAGTAATATTAAATACGATGATACTATCATTTTGCTATTTACAACTATGTTTTTCTTGTTTACGGTCATGTACGCGCAGAATGCAGAAATTACTTGATGCTTAAGTTTTATTTAATTTAAATAATGTTCGTTGACAATGTCTTTTTATTTTTATGTCTATTTAGATTTTTTCATTTTTTCACAACTTAACGATTATATTTTTAAAAAGCATGCAGTACTTGATAAATACATCTAAAAGTTGTAATAATATATTTTTTTTGTTTCTTAAATGATATGTGGCGTTTTTTGCCGTTTACATTCGATTTAATAATATATTCTTTCTTATTTCTTTGTTCTCCCTTTCTTTGAAATTCGAATTGTAAAGAATGAACAAAAATAATTAGTGATAGTCAATGACAGATAGTATAGTCTACAGTTTCAGTACGTAGAGTATATTTTTTTCAAGTTACTAAAGTTTAATGGCTAATTTTTGTGTATAAAGGAAATATTTTTTTTTCTACGCCCAAGTTATACGGACATATTAAAACACGGATCATATATTATACGAAGTCCCCCTCTTGCAAAAATCCTGACTACGTCACTGTATGTGACAAACTGACATTTTATAAGTTATTTTTGTGCAGAAATTTGTTTAAAGACGCCCTAATTTGCTATTACTACATATTTTTTTTTGCCAAAAAAACTTAAAAATTATCTACTAATGTATTTTTTTTTTGCGTTTTCAATGCGAAATTGGCATTTAAACACTAAACACAACCGATTGATCAATACAAGTCACGTCACTTCAATAAAAAGATTTTGTACACATTTCTACCTCGGGAATATTGTGTATGGATCTCCTCTATGTATGGGCGTCGATGCGTCTACCACTGTCTCCTCATTATCAAACATTAATTACACCACATTCTCGACATACGACTTGCAGGTATACACGAGGTTCCATACACCGACCTTCTCAGATAGAAATTATGTACGCCGGACTACTCCAGACAATGTTTATGTTTTAAGAAAATATATTTGATTTTTATATAAAAGCATAAATATTGTGGTTTCCAACCCATTCTTATAGAAGCATCTGGTGTTTTACAGCATGGAAATCAATAAAAGATGTAATTCCTAATTTAAAAGCATAA
This sequence comes from Agrenia bidenticulata, assembly GCA_034694785.1. Classification (NCBI taxonomy): domain Eukaryota; kingdom Metazoa; phylum Arthropoda; class Collembola; order Entomobryomorpha; family Isotomidae; genus Agrenia; species Agrenia bidenticulata. The sequence goes on along the minus strand of JAQFYM010002980.1, from coordinate 19,463 downwards.
AAAAATGATAATCAAATGGACTAATAAGATAATTCGTTTTATTAATAAAAAGAGAAATTACACTTTTAGTGCTAAAAAATACCATAAAAATGTATAAAACTGCGAAAAACAATCCAAATATTTCTTTTTTAATAACCATTTATATTTGAATTATACAATGTTTAAAAATTTATTTATAAATTGGGACTATCTTAACTCTAAATGCTAAAATGACGCTGTCTTCGCTTATACCAAACAATACAAAAGTCAAAAAACTTATCAACCTATAAATATTAGAAGATTCCTTAAAATATTAAAAATAATAAAATTATCTAAAAAGGGTAAAATTAATTTTTGCGTACAAAAATTATCATTTTTTTTGTAATTAGTAAAATAAACTAGAAACCATTAAAAAATAAAGATGTTAAAGATTCATTTATTTTATTTTATTTTATTCATTTTATTTTATTTTAAACATAAATAAAGTTTTCGGTTTACAACAAATAGCTTAAAAATAAAAATATACGGACAATAAAGATCTTGTTATAGTTTAAAATCTGCAAATAAAATCCTTTTTACCGCAACTTTAAAAAAAAATTAAAACTAAAATTTGAACGGTACTTATGTAAAAAAGTTTTAGGTAATTTTAAGTGGTTCGGTGGTAATTTTTATTGTCTACATTTTTTTGTATATATGGTCTAATTTTCTTGTTGTCATTTTATAAAGCAGAGCTTCTCAACATTTTTCATTTTTGAGCCCTTCCTAAAAAAGGCATGGATTTGAGCCCCAAAATGAAATTGAATACAAACAGGATTATATCCTGCCAATAAAAAATGTACATTGGTATTGCTGGTGCGTATATACGCAATTTCAATTGGTTAAAAACCATTGTAAAATAAATGTAGTCTCTTTAGTTTATTTCAAGCTGGTTTGACTGAATTTTAATAAATTAGATTCTAATGTACTTTAGTTAACAAATCAGCTTTCCATAAACTAAAGCATATATCTTTGATAATAGTTTATATGGCTATTAAGTTGCATATATTATGATGATTTTTATTTATTAATACCAAAAACATCATTCTATAATGAGGATAATGCATTTTGAAAAGTCTTGACCGCTTACAATGCTTAATACTGTCCAACGACGTCGGCCTAAGATAGACACCAATTTAAATAGAAGGATATGAAGAATAACTTGATTTAATTATCATAATTAGTAGAACTTTATGATTCGGTTCGTTAGGTACATATTTACGCCAATTTTTTGTTTTTGGTCGTATTTTAAATCATTTAATCCGTAAAAAATTTTGTACTTTTTATAAATTCTCTTCGATTTTTCATGATTATTTTAACATCCTGACCAAAAATCTATCCATTGAAATAGATTTTAATAAAATTTTATTATATGTTGTGGATAGATATGTGAATGAAATTTATAAAATAATTAATTATCAAATAAACCATGTTTTAACCCGAAACATTTCTTCATAAGAGTAAATTATTAATCTGATCGACTTCATGAGCTTCTAAAATTGTTTTCTTACAGCATTTAGCAGCCTGTCATCTTTTTTAATACTTTTCGTGAATAATATTTTGTGCGCTTTAGGGGCTCAAAAAAAACAGGTGCTCGTTTTGAGTGGATGAGAAGCCCTGCTATAGGGAACATTGTCCTTCAAAACGTGAAAGTTACAATAAATGCTACCAAATACATGTTATAATCTATTAGGAACTTTTGATCCATCTTGTTTACTATGCAGAGAATTAACGTAATATTTTATTTTTTACGTTAATATGAGCTGTCTGACATTTATAAATTAATATATTCGTCTCTTTTAATTGACAACGTTCGGAATTACCGCCCAGATTGTGTAACAGAAAAATAACATTTCGATGAAGCATTCTAAAAACTTGTTTAAAGAATATAGTAACATATTAGAAGCTTTTTTTACTGATTGTCGCTGCCAATGATTACTTGTGATTGACGTAGGCGATTGATCTTAATCGTTTACCAAAGAATATACAGCAGCCAAAAATGAAACATTTAAAGTGTCACGGTTATTTTACCTAGTGAATATACGCTTTTTACTACTATCATCATTTTTAAACATGTTAAATAATATAAAAAAAAATTGTGTTTTAATTTTAGAGCAAAACAGTCAATTTAAAATACAACTTTGTTTTGGTTTGAAAGTTTCTGCCAGTTGTAGCCGCCACTTTTAAAAAAAAATATAATACCATAGGCAATGCAATTATGAAAGCTCGATAAGTATCCAGACTTGTCAAATATGTTTTTACATAAAATAACAATCAAGCATTTAAATTTATTAAAAAAAAGATCTAGAACGACTTATATGATCAAAGTGATTTAACGGATATGTATGGTCAGATGTTACTATAAAATAGAGTGTACAAGTTTTTACCGTAAAAAAATATTTTTTCAGTTGTTAAAACCACTATTAAATATATTTTACGTAGTTAAGTGTATATTTTTAGTTTCCTTTCAGTGCATTTTATACTTTTTAAATAGTTTTTTTTTTTTTGCTTGTATCTTGACGTATGTAATTCAGAAAATTTTTAAATCTTAGATTTTTTGTTGCTATATAATTATTAACGCGTTTCGATTTCAGGGTATATCTTTTTTAATAAATAGTTGACTTTTTTTACTTTATTAATGCTTTTTTTTTATATTATCATTGCTAATATTTCATTTAAAAAAAACGACATATGATCAAATAAATGACATAAGGGATAACAAAACACATTTTGTTTTGATAGGGAACGTAAAATAATTGCCAGTGTTAAACCAATCTTATTTTTATTACTGTATTTTACCGCATAAAATATCCATCAATAAAAAGTAGGAAGTTTTAATAACTAACAAAATATAAAGTTAGTATTATTGTTTATTTGATAATGTATAAGAGAGGACTTATAAATATTTTTTAGTTACAGTTTATACTTTTATTACTATAGAAAAAATTTTTAATCGCCTTTTTTGGTAAATACGGACTGTTGTTAAATCAAAATTTTCTGAACACAATATAAAAATAAAATAAAAAAACTTTTTGAAGAATAAAATATCATAGTCTCTTATAAAAATTTAGTATGTTTTAATAGATACAGCAAGCATCATTAAATTTGTATAGCGTGATTTATATAGTATTTACATATTTTACCATATAAATAATATCAAATACGCATTTGAAAAACGATAACTAGTGTATACATGACAATTGTTTTAAACGAAAACTAAATAAATGCAACTGTAAAGGTTACATAAAATACATATTTAAGTTAGTATTTGGGCATTAAATACATACATATTTATAGCAAATTACGTTTATGTGCTAAACGACATTGAATGCGGTCACAAAGAACAAAAAAGTTTATGTATTGTCTACAAAAAAGTTTATTTATTTTCTACAAAAAAGTTTTTTATTGGCTGCAAAACATGTAAATGTAACTATGTAAAAATAGAGTGAAGCATATATAAATAATTTTTAGTCAAAAATAAATTTTAATATATTAGAAAATTAATATTCCTGTTAATAAATACAAATAAATGCGAATTTTACAAATTAAAGCATAGCTTACATAGATTAATATACCTTTCAATAACTGTAAAATAAAATCACGCATCGAAGAGCTTTTATTTTAGTTTTTAACAATTCTACTGTAACTTGCATTATTTAAAAACCCGTTTTTGTAAACTGTAGGGCGTATTATAACGATTTCTCATATTTTTTCTCCTGGGTAATGTAACGTCATAAACCACTAAAATAGTTTCCCAGAACTAGGCTAAAACGAATATAACAATAAAATGAAATTTTTATAGTCTGTAAAAGATACACTATCATATGTGTCTAAAGCGTTGTTCTTCCAGGTTATTCAAATTAAAATTGACTTTTCACTATATCCATTAATGCATACATTTATTTGTACTCTTTGTCTAGCCTTATGTTTTTTTACCCAGTTTTAAGACCACACACTATATTTTAAATTAAATTCTATGCCTGAAGGCGAATAACCGCACTTAAGCTCGTGATACAAAATTACATCGTATAAAGATTTTCAAAGATTTTATTATATAGACGTCCTATCATACTCGTATGAGTTGCAACCATTTAAGACATGTATGCATTTAAAGTCGACATAAACCAATTGACCTTGGCCGTTTGCAAATATGCTCGACATGGTTGCAACAATTTCGACGCAGTGCAATCGACCTCGTCAGTGTTGCAATCACTTCGACGTTACGCGAACAATCTCGTCGAGGTGCAACCAAATTCTTCATGGCTGCATACAAAGTCGACCATTTGCATTCAACCTCAACAAAAGCAACCCATCTCGACAATTTCATTTTTTTATTGTATTAAATATTAATTAATTCTTTATTTTTTTAAGCCGAAATATTAAAATATATTGGAATAAATAAAAATTGTTAGTTTTAATAGTTTTTTATTTTTTCTTGCTATAAAAGTTATGAAATAAAATAATAAACTACATTTATGCGTATATGTATCGGTTGAACGGCAAAAAAAAATAGAAAAAATAAATGTATCATTTAAATACTTCATTTAAAACAAAAATATGAAAAACTATTAATTCTTATCTTTTTCAATATAGTTCTATATTTTGGTTTAAAAAAAGTAATTAATATGAAAGGCGTGGCTTGGATTTACTTTAGTAAAAATCGCTGTAGTAAAACGTATTGTTTTTTACCTATGGTAAATTTTTACTATAGTAAATAAGTTATGTATTATAACTACTTATTGTGTTTTGAGTTTACCATAGCAAAAAAAATTACCATGGTCCCCTCTATAGGTAATTTCTACCAATGGTGATTTTTTTACTTTAACTGACACCAAAAAAATCGTTAATAAGGGCAAAATGGGTATTAAAAAAACCTGCTTAAATCCCTTTTTTCACTATGGTAAGCACACTTTTACCATAGATAAAATTTACTATAGGCAAAATTGCATTTTTACTGGAGGCAAATCGAATACATGCCCTAAATACAATACAAAAATATGAAATTGTCACGATTGGTTGCAATCTTTTCTAGGTTGAATGCAAATAGTCGGTTTTATATGCAACACCGACGAGTTTGGTTGCGTAATGTCAATTTGATTGGCACTAGACGAAGAGAATTGCACTGCGTGCAAATTAGGTGCAACTATGTCGAGCATGTTTGAAAACAGTCGAAGTCGGCTGCTATACCTCGACTTTGAATGCAAACATGTCGTAAATGTTTGCAATTCCAACGAGTATGATAGATCAACCCTATATCATAGTTTCTAGAAGACTTATTATTAGCAAAAACGCAACAGCCATAAAAAGTCTTTTTACTAAGTGTAGCATGCAGAAGAAAAATTTTAGATAACTAAAATTTTATGCAATTATATATATGCTACATGCTAAAAAAATGCAAAACTTAAGATCATTTTGTTTTATTTAGGGGTGTACCAAGAGTGCTTATATAGCTGCAGCACCTCCCCCCCCCCTAACTTTATAAGTACCATTTTTAAAGAGTCATAAAGGTTAAGGGGGTCATGCTAGTTGAAAAAAAATATAGACGAAAAAAACTTAGCATTTTTTTACAGAAAAATTGCTTTAATTGAGTATAATCTGTATGGTTTATATAAGACAAAAGACTTTCAGCACCCAAAGTGTATAAAACTAGCTACTTGATTTGGTATTATGTATAATTTAGTGCAACTAAAGTGTATTTAAGAACATATCAGGTGTTCTTTACGAATATATTGCCTTTATTTGTACAAATTAATATCACAATAACGTCTTTACGTACAAAACAGTGTTTTTATGGTTATATGGCGCATTTTTCTTGCTGAAAAAAATGATTATTTATTTATATACAGGTTTTATTAATATGTTGTTATTTGCCAAAACTTATTTTCGGTTAAGATTGCAGTAGACACTCAGTATTTTACAACTAGAATGGAAATCTGTTGATTAGTGAAAAATACTATCTATAAGCATTTACAGTCTATTTTTAAACAAAAGAGGGTAAACCAAAGTGACTAACAAGTAACCAAATAACTAGGTTATGCACGGATACATTAAAAATTAGAACTGAAATAACACTAATACATAACAACAATTTGATTCTAGATAGATACAAAAAAAAGGCTAGTATAAATGTAATGTAGTATTCGTCTTCTTATATCTCATTTGAATGCTTTATTTAGAAGCCACATAAAAAATAAAGTATTTTTGTAGTGTGTCGTTTATAAAAAAGATGCAAAGAAAAGCTTATAATTTTTTACTCTATACAGTTTTGCACTTGTTTTAAAATTTTACCTGCTTTAAGCGAAATCTTTTGGTTTTATAGTATCCTCGTCAAAAACATAATATGTTGTATTTTTCTCTATTAATAAACTTGCATAAAATGTTAAAAATTTAAATATTATTGGTAGAAGTTTAAATCTAGGTCTACAAAAATTTATATCAAATCATTTATGAAAAGTAAAAAATCTAGTTGTAAGGTTTTTTTAATTTGAAGTTTCATTTTTAAGATATAGTTATATATTTATTTTTAGATAACAATTCTATGCATTTGTACGTTTTTTTAAAATATTTATTAACACATACTTTCTGTGTCTTTAACGAATCAATAATATAATTTACGTAGGCTTCGGGCTAAAAGGAGGATCAAATAGATATTTTGACCAATATGTCTCTTAAAAATAAGTATATATATATTTAAATACTATACGAAAATATGTTCACTATCGGGGTACCAAGAAAATTTACTCGAAAAAAATATCTTCTAAAATCGGTGCAAGTTTTTTTTTATACAGAAGGGGTTGCCCCTTCGCTTGGAAAAGCTCTATGTGCATATTAAACCTAGTAGAAGACCATAAATTATTATTTAAGTATAACTTCGAATTTTTAATAGGTGCAATGCCTTTATAACTTTCAAAGAAATTTTCGTTTTGAAATACACTCTTATAAAAATAAAATACTCAAACACCTTTAATTTATTAGATAATAATGCTCTGGTATTGAGAAGTAACCATACAAGGATCACGTAAAAAGTTTCATAAAATATTGCAATCGAAGTAAAATCGCACAGAAAATTTAACATTGATAAAAAATGTCATATCTACGTGTGATTACTTTAAATTAAAATGTACATTTCTTGCGACAAGAAATTTTTTTTATTTGCAAAAATAAAAAATATATTGATTTAATTTACTAAACAAAGCCATACAATATAAAATTAAATGCTATAATAAGAAAACAAAAATTTGCATATAAGTAGGCACAGGCTTTTTAAAGAAATACCCGTAATAAATATGCAAAAATGTTGTGTAAAATTGGATAACGGTTTTCTTTTTTCATACGTCAAATTGATATTTTAAACATAAAAATACTTAAAAAGTATGATCTTTGCAAAGCAATGTGTTAGTTTCGCGTTCGCTTTCTCAGGTTTGAAAATCTATTACTAATTAAACAAAGAAAAACGGTCATCTGTAAGTGGTTATGCCTAAATTACATCTCTAAATTGGTATTTCAAACAACGCGATCGTGACATAAAAGACTGATTTATATTAAAGCTTCAAACGAATGTATTTAAATACAAGACTTGCGACACATTTGCTGGCACAACCGACCATTTATTTATTTAGATCAAACACACCTTGAAAAAAAGGATTTTACTATACTGAAAAAGAACGGTAAAGATGCTAAAAACCATTAAATATGTTTAGAATGTTTTATATTTGTAAATAAAGGCAAAGCCAAGTGGTCAAATAATATGGTGGAAATATATAAATTCTAAATATTTATATAAGCAAGTTATTATTTTAGTTCGTTCGAATTATGGTTAAAAAACATTATTAAAACAAAATATCTTATGCTACATCCATTACGCCGTTAACCCTTTTACCATTTATCACACCCATAGGTGTGATGATAAATTTATTGAAATATTAAAATCACACCCATAGGCAGGCCTCTCTATTTTAGGAGGTCCGCCTAATTCTCCTAATTTTGCTTTTTTTTAGGAGAAATCCGCGATTTCTTACAAAAAAAATTAGGAGGATTAGGAGAAATGTTAGAAACTAGAATAAAAATGAATCTGAAAATTTATAAGCACTTATTTAATCTAATATTTGTTAGTGAAAAATGGTTTTGTTATGTAGCAAAACCTTCAAGCGTCAAATTAGACAACGATTTTCTATATTCACTTTCTGTATGCTTTAATCGTGAAAAATCACTTTCAACTGTATTTGTGTTAGTAAAAGCCCATGCAAGACCCCCACAGAAGCCATTAAGACATGAATATTTATTTTAATATATTTCTTCCTACTCTAGAGAGGGTTTCAAATATTATAAAGCCCCTTTAAAAAATTAAAAAAGCAAAAAAGTCGAAATTCTTATGAGAGATAAAGCATTATATAACCAAAAAAAAATTAGGAGAACTAGGAGAAAATGTCATTTCCGCTTAATCTCGAGAGGCCTGATTATAACGTTAAAAAAATAATTAAATACATTAAGCTAAAATAATTCATAGATAAATATCAAGATGAAAGTTGTCAAACATTGCATTCAAATATGTGTTTTCGTACACTTTATACTTGTTTTCGAATGCTGTAGATTTAAAATAATATATACATGATGTAAGAAAATAACTGGGCTAACACTAAAAAAGTATAAAGCAATGTTTTTAAGTCGTTAAAATTGCTATTTTTTTTTGGTTTGTATAAAATACTAAAAACTGCTTAATACCTAGTAATCACACTTAAATATGGTCGTATACGTTTTTTAAACATAAGATAAGAGGTAGGCGAATGTCTAAGTTGTGCAAATCAGTCGTGTTACGCATGCCAGCACATTTTTCATGCACACTACAGCATGATAAGTAGAGCCCGGAAAAAAAATCGGCACCCGAGTTATTTTGGATAATGCCGATTTATTTTTTTTTACGTCCATAAAAAAGTTTTACGCAACAAAAAGACAAACCATATATATAACTATCCGAAATGTAGTAAATGCACGATTAATTTATAGTTATAGGTTTATATGTGTTATTATACACATTTTACAGGATAATTTTTTTTAACTACAAACGTTTACTTACTGTAAAAAAACTGTTTGTATCGCACTATAAAACAATGAAAAGCGTTTTTATGATTTTTGTTTTGACTGAAAAATTGCCACATTACGAATTACTAGATTTACAATTTCTTGTATACACACAATTATTTAGTCACTGAGTTCATCGTTTTTTAACAAGTAAAATAGCTTGAACAAAGTGAAAGCGCAATAAATAGAAATTAGAAATTAAAAACACTTTTAAACATACTTTTTATGCAAAAAAAACTGTCAAATTGCCGTTTTACTTGCTGATTTTTTGTATGTAAAACCTCAAACGGCCAAATTTTTAACGGGCTTTAGTGATAAGCCTAGTAATAACAAAACGCTGCAAAAAAATTACACTTTTGTAAATGTTTGTATTAGAAATACTTATAAATTACTATCTGTGTTCTTAAAATAGCCTTATGTAATTCGACACTATAAATCTTCGTAACTATGATATACTGGCAAACCCGCAAAATATAAAAAAAAAGACAGTTTCAACTTTTTACGGTTTTTTTTATGTTTACAAGTTTTTTGATTAAGCACTAAATCTAAAAAAACAAAAGAATTGCTTTTACAGCGAGCATAAATCCTTTTAAATCAATAGAAATAATTCTTATATAGTTAAGATAAATTTCTAGGCTAAGTCTATAGTTATAAATGATGTGAAGTTTCGTTGTTATTTTCTGTAAGTACCTCTTACACATATTAGATAAATTGAGCATTTTATATTTTAAAAATTTTATATTTGTAATTTGGATACAAATCCTTCTCTTTTTGCGCGTTTTGCGTCTTTTTGATTTTATGCATTATTTTTCTTATAAAACAAAAAAAAAAAACAGTAGTATATAATTGTTGTTGCTTTATAAAAAAAACCAAAAAAAATTAATTGAATAAAATAAAACTTCTTATTCTTTAAACGAAACGAAAAAAAAACAAGCCGTAGCAAAATATAGTGTCAATACTTTGTAGTAGTAGTAGTATAAAATCTTAAAAAAAAGGTTTAAAAACTACTTACAAAAGAATTAGTGATAAAAAAATGTATTTTTAGTAATATATGATTTTAAGTATTTCTTTTTTAATGCATTTTATTAAACAGTTTTTTCTACAAAAAAAACCCGAAAACGGAATTACCGGGTTTTTTGTCTTTCACGGCCCGGCTGGACCCGGAATAAATTAAATGAGCCGGATCGAAAGATTTGCAGCCGTACCCGTTTGTTCCGGTCCGGGGTAGCCATAATTTTCACTACTCCTTAATTGCGGTCACGTTATGTCGGTCCGCTTGCTCTTTTATAATGATTTTTTTTGCATCCTTAGTTTTGTTTAATATGATGGGTGTTTCGTTTTTAATTTTTTATAACTGGAATTGTTTCTGTCATAGGAAAGTAAAAACTAAAATTTTATTATAGGAGCGATAGAAAATAATTATTAAATATTGTGTAATGGGTAATTTGAGAAACTCGTGGGTAACTCTGCTACAAAAAACTTACTCTAAACTTAACCACATCTTAAACAAACTCAGTGGTTCTTGAGTAGAGTATTTTGGGTTGCCAAGCCGCAGTTTCAATTCATCTTTTTTTAACAAAAGACAAAAAAAATCGATAGATTATGATGAAGCATAAAATGTATGCAATTTAACAAAAATTATATTTGAATTTTTTTTAAACTAGGTTCAAATTTATCTTTGGATAAACGCATTCACTATCGAAAGGAGTAATATTGCACAGATTTTATGCCTTAAAAAAGCAACCTAAGCTCGGCATACTGCATACTCTATCTGTGATCCTTATTCTGGATATTCACTTGATGTAGACGTTGTTGTTATAAAAGACGCCTTGATAAACACAGTAACAGATATGACTAAAAATTAAACAAATAAATATCATATCGCACAAATAAACAAATATATTAATTTCGAGATCATATAAAAAAACCTGTTGTTTTAAAAACGAAAAATGAAACGATAACAACCAATCGAGGCATATCAGATGAATATTAAAACTGTCTACCAAATAAATTTACTTTTGCATGAAAAGATTAGATAATCAAATTATTTCATTAAAATTTGGTATAGAAACAAGTATCATTTATATCAAATATTTATTAGAATTTATCAAAATTAATAAATGTTAGAAATTGGAAAAGGATTCTCGTTAAATGGCACAAAAGGTGCAACTATGACAAAAAAAGACGATTCCAAACGCATGATTAAATATGACTCCAATATGTATAGTGCAGGCGCGTACCTAGGGGGAAGGGGGGTGTACCCCCCCCTTCAGAAATTTTTTCACGCCTGAATTCAAGGGGGGTCTTTTTTTGTGCAGTGATTTTGATCATTTTAAGAATCCAAAAACAAAATTACAAAGACAAATTTTTTCAAAAAAAAATTATAAGGGTGTAAACATCAAAAAAAAAGGATTTTAACCCAACTTTTACAAAATACACTGACTACCCCCTGGCTCAAAAATTCCTGGGTACGCCACTGGTATTGTGTTGGAAAATTTAATAAGCTACTCGAATATATTAATCTTACGTGAAAATCACTAAAATATGATCGCCAACTGGCTTTATTTTTCTTGAAATTATTATATTTAATTATTATATTATATATTGTCAAACTTAAAAAAATAATATCCGCAATGACTATATAGTTAAATTGTTGTCATATTTACTAGAATTCACTCCGAAAGGAATTGTCTTACTTTATAGCTGATATTTTTAAGAAACGAGGGAATTGTGCAGTGTGCCATAAATAAAAATATAAAAAGTGATACGAACCATATTTATGATAAGTGCATTAAATATTTGACATTCAGGAGTTTTTTATTATACCATATCATACATAAAGTGTCAATTAAAGTTTACAATAAACTTAAAAGTATTAACCCTTTCACACTTCATGACACCATAAAGTGTCATGATAAAATGATTCTATATTTAAAATGAAACTATGGTGTCATGATAAAATGATTCTATATTTAAAATGAAACCATATTGTGTCATGACTTCCGACCATAAAAACAGTAAATTGAAGTGGATAAACATAAAAAAAATACAGATATACCATATGTACGCACTAAGCACGTCATTCTAAACAATAATTGTCAAAGTAAGAGACTATCTCCTATAACCTGTCAAATATATCTATAAAGTCAATAAACCGATGTATGAAAGGCAAAACACAATGTAGTATTTACAAATATATTATTTGGTGGTTATCTATTATTTTTTTACATTTTTTATTATCTAAATTTTCTTATTATGAATTTACACGAAGAATGTCATCCTTTTAAATTGAGGATGGCATCAATTATCCACTAATAAATACATTGAGACATGTTACAAAATAAAGTATTTATTTTAATTATTAGTTCAGTAATACGAATTGTTTTAATATTTGAATGTATTTAAATCCCATCAAAATCTGAAATCCAGGAACTTCCAAAATATAGAATTCAATTTTTTGACCCCCCCCCCTAAAGTGTAAAAGGGTTAAGTAATTTTTTACAGCTTGACAGTTTTTAAAAATGTTTTTTTCTTCTGTTAAATTTATTATTGTGTATATTTACGTCAGTGGAGTATCCAGAATTTTATATCGGGGTGTAATCAGTGTTTTTTCAAAAAAATAATTCTTAAAAACATATTTTACGGATTTTTAATTCTTATTATTTTTTTTTTGAAAAAGTTTTGTCTATAAAATTTTTATTTAGATTTTTAATTTAAAAAAATCACTGCACAAAAAAATACCCCCTTTTAAATTCAGGCGAGAATTTTTTTATGAAGGGGAGGGGGTACACCAGTGATTTACGTCATAACAGAATAGAGAGATATAAATTCATAACGAATTTTTACGCCAAAACTTATTAAATATAAAAACTCAACGACGTAAATATACGTCATTATTACAGTGGGAGTTAACATATAAACAATAAATTAAAAACTCAATGCTATCTTGTATTCCTGATACAACGTATACTAAACTCGATTTAACTTCAACAAACCATTCTGAAATGCTTAATTGCTGTTATATATTCTAGGTCGTTGTTTTTTATCGCAGCGGTAAAAAGTCAACACAAACAAGACAAAAGTCGCCCATTGGATCGGAATCTGTAAAAATTAAACAGAGAAACAGCGACCGTACCTCATTAAAATCGCGTAATTACAAAACATCAATGATGTTTAATTTATATAAATTTAAAGGTATAAAACACAGTTCATGTTATAAAATGTCCTTATATCTAATATAATTATATTTTTACACCCTTCTTATTTTAGGAATTATATGATTTTTATTTTCGGAAAAATTGAAAATTTTCGCCCTTTACCGAAATTAAAGTCCCCTGTTATAAGGGATGGTTTATAAAATAGAAATGACTTCTTAAATATTTATTTTTACTAAAAATTGGTTTTAAAAAAAACAAAACATCAAAAGAATCTTCTCATATTTATAAATGATACATGCGTTTTTTCTTCATCGATTTTTCATATTAAAAGGTTTTTTAACTTATATTAAAGAACGCCCTTATTCACCCCATTTTTTATTTATTTATACTAACAAGCTTCTTCATGATTCGTTCCGGCTCATCATATCAAGAACCAACCAAGATTAATCACATATTTTAATTAGTCCAGATCATAAAAAAGGAGTTAATCCAAATAATCCGTTTCTATATCAGCCACCTAATAAGGGGAAAGAATGAGACCAAATATTCCAAAGTCAACAACACCCACGCGTGAAATAAGCAGTACTGCTAAAATTGAAACATATTCAGAAACACATCTTATTGACCATATTGAGGAAAGTTTAAATAATGAAACATCCCAAAAATACAACGAGAATTTTCATGATATTATAAAGACGGATAAATCCAACGAGAATTTTCATGATATTAAAAAGACGGATAAATACAATAGCTTAATAAAAAATGATCACTGTGTTTGGTGCTTGAATGGGAGTTATGATGAGATTGATTTTATTGAAGAGAGGATGTCCGATCTCAATAAACAGCTTGCATCCGAAATTGGCCTTGAAATTCGAAATCGATATGATATCCCAGAGTGTCTTAAGTGTTTGGAAAGGCGGGCAGCTAAGGATGATGTTTATGAGCTTGAGGAGGTGCTTAAATATGTGCTATACCCTGAGAAAACTGATACCACTGAAGATTCCTCAAATGTAAGCAGTGAATTAACGACCCAAAAAGAGTCCCCTATAGTTTTTCAATTTAACAAGGACATAAGCGATAGTTCGCTTTTAACTGCGAGTAGTCCCGGGATCGAACACATAAATCCCCCTGAAATCAACGAGACATTTAGTGACAACATCTTAAAAAGCTACCAGGATACAAGTTATGAAGGGCAAAATGAAGATATTGATGTACAACCAGATAGAATAGATTATGAGATTGATAATGATAATGATAACGAGATGGATGATGATAAGGATTTAAGTGTGGATGATATTTTAAACGCATATTCCAGTGAGTCACCCCCTATTACACTCGAATCACCTCATTTAAAAATACTGCCTGAAATTGTCCAGATGCAGAGTATTTTGATCTCTGCTGATATGCGCTCCAAAAGGCGATTTGATGATGATTTGGTTGGTTTATCAAATTTTCTATCCGCGATTAAAGACGCTGAAACATCTGAAATACAAAGACCCTTATTAGGGGTTATAGAGGGTGAAAATATTCTTTTGAAAGAGAATTATTCTGATAGTGCAAATATTTATACGGTTGAATCACCTATAATTGAAAAAGTCCTTGAAATTCCAAGTAGCACTACAAGTGCCCAGAGCGAGAAATATATGGATTTGAAAAATATAGATGCTGTACCACAACACCTTACTAAGTCAGCCAATACAAATATTGACCCAGTAAATATTGAAACTCTATTTACGAGTTTTGATAGTGATTTATTAAGATTGGATATTACGCCCATTGAACTAAGAGATGAGTGGATTGCAAGCACGGATGAAGAAAGAAATAGAATTAACAAACTTATCTGTGATACGATAAGTGATGAAAGCAGTGATAAGACAAGTGATGAAAATAGTGATACAAGGATTGATAAAAGCAGTGATTCAGGGGTGGATGAAAATGGTGGATTAATTACTGAGCTCGATAATTTGCCAAATATGGAAACATCATTGATAAACGGGGAAAATGCGTCACTTATCACTTTAAAGGAAGACACAAATTCTATCTTCACGGATAAAAAAGTCATTTTAGTCGATACACTGCTAAATGATATTCCACAATCTGCAAATAAGAAGATGCTTCAAAGAACACTCATAACCTCAGAAAATATAAATATTGGCCCAGACATAATTCACCAAGAAATGACTGAAATATGTGTTGTAAGCCCAGGTAAAGAAGAGAAATTGACAGAAGAAGATCAAGATACTGCAGCAAACATACCAGAAGATATTATCATACATGAAGAATTAAGATTGAAACTGCTTCGTGAGGGCAACGACACCCCGCAAAATTCCACAAATAAAAATGAGCCAGTTTCAGTCCCAATCAATTTACATAACGAGATCGAATCATCCACAATTGAAGGATCATCAAGCACTCTTGAAAACACAATATTCAAAAGAACAAACCTCAAAAAAGTCATAAAGGACCACTCAAGAGATCTCTGGGTATGCAAATACACAATAGACAGAAACACGCACAAGCCAATAATCATAGGGCAGGATGGAAAACCAAATTTAAAAACAGAAATTAAAAAGCCCGAAATAAAAAATAAAAAATCAGAAATAAAATCAGATGAAGCAGTTGAAGAAAACAAGACACTCGACATGATGCCAGATTCAGAAAAGGAAAATGAGATAAAATCAATACGAAAAGAAGCCGAAGAAAGATTTGCAGCCAATCCTGTATATTACATGGACCAGCACGGGGTAGGGGCAAAATATATAAAAAGATACACCTATGGAAAAACAAGAACCACCTCAAAAATAATAAGCACGAACTCGATATTGGCCCTAAAGAACGATAATATACTAGGAACCCTCGAAAACAACTATATTGTTGAAATCCCTGATTTATGGCAATCAAACTGGTTTGCACTTAGAGACACAATATTTACATGCTACAAGAAGGATATCAATTTTGTGGGTGATAAGGAAATGAATGAAAGTAACCTTGATCTGATGAATCCCGATGACAAGGAGGAAAAAACATTTTTCTCAAAATTGTATTCAGTGAATTTAAGGGAATATAACTTGGTTGTAAACTTGAACCCATCTCATAAAAAAACAATACTTGGAAATATTATAAAGAAAATTAGAAGACCAAAAAAAATAGAAGAATTTATAGATCTAAAAGATAAAAATATCACGAAAATTGACACTGTGGAAAATGGATATAAAATACATGTTAATAAAAAGGGGGAGAAGAATGGAATAGAGTATGTTGTGCCATATCTCGAATTTGGGATCCAGCACAAAGATGACAGAAAAAAGAAATATGGATATAGAACAATGGATGTTGTAGTGTTTATGAAGTGGATACTGACATTTAAGATGCGGATGGGACTGATAAACTGGCCGATTTAAGATATTAAAGTTTATAAGTAAATAAAAACGATATATTATATGCGTGCTTAATTAGTTAAAAAGCTTTTTTGGTTTTATTGATATTTATGTATTATTATGTATCTTAATTTTTATAAGTGTTGATCATATATTGATTATAAAATAAGTTTATGGTATTTTTAAGGTCGTAAATCACAAGTAAACTTTGTATTTATAAACAGGTTTTTGAGGTTAATTTAAATAAACATATTTCATATAATAAAAAAGGGCAAAAAAGAATCAAATTATCTTTTATTTGCATTTTCATTTGCGCGCAATTAAGTTTTGGTAAACCCAAGGGCGGACTAAAAGGGGTAAAGGGGGCAAAACCCCCTCGCCCACTGACAAAACAAGTCCGTTTTGGGTTCTTTTATCTTTAAAAGGTTCTAAGAATATGCAATAATGAATTTTGTAAATTGAAAATCTTTTTTAAAACTTAGTAACGTTATTGATGTTCTAGAAATTGAAAACATGTCATTCATAACAGAGATACCGAACCCATAATGAAAACCTGCCATAATGGCCATACAATATATGGCCATTATGTGCGGAAATTTTTTTCCATAAATTTTTTCATACTTCTCATCCATTTTTCCAATTTTTCGCTTATTTTTTATATTTTTTAAGAAACTGAATTTTCACCCCATAATGAAAATTTCGAATTCTGAAAAATGTACAATTTTTTGAAGAACAAAACAATACGTAGTGAAATGAAAATTATGTGCAACAACACGCCACGGAACATGTATAAATGATACGCTAATTAGCATCACATTTAGATTTTCTTTAGTAAGATTGTGAATCTAAAATGAATGCTTTTGTGTCGTTGAGATGAAAATACTTTATTATTTAGATATTAATGGTTACAATTGATGATTTTTTGCAAAAATATTTTTTCCTTTTCAGAAAAGTCGAACCGTTTTTTTATTGTGCGTTTAAAAATTTATTAGCACAAATTTATTCTAACAAACATTTATAGCTACAAATCCACATAAATAACTATAAGATTTTTTAGTAAGATAAATTTAAATAAAAAAAAGCAATTTTTGTAGGGAGTACCATATATGGCCGTAATGGCCATTATGGGCGGGAACAAAAAATTGCAGCCCGCCCATATTTCCATACCATATCAGTATCCCTGATTCATAGTCGTAATGTTTTCCCCTCTTGGGCAACAAACAAAATCCTCAATGGGCAAACCTTATGATCTGTAATTTTTAAATGGAATATAATTTTAATTAATTTTTGAATTTTTCTAAATTTTTCAAAGATAACGACTTTTTATACAAAATTATATAAAAACCTATGAAAAAAAAATTACAGAAAATATAACAAAAAATATAATATAGTAGTTATTTTGTTAAGATTCTAAAAATAAATATTAATTAAATTTTTTATTCATTTATTTGTGGGTCAATCCATAAGAAAAAAATTTATTTAGGCTACCAAACTGGTAGAAAGATATAGAAATATTAAAAACAGGTTTATTCGTTAATGTTTAAAGTGGTCTTAAAAAAGTATTATAACAATAAAAAATGGTAAAGACATTTAGTGATAAACTTTAAAAGTCGCTTGTTATCTATATTACATAGGTATGTTTTTTTTTACTTTTGTTAAACATGTTTTTATGGGATAATGATTCGGCAATAATTAGAAACGCCCTGATATAAAGTTCATAAATTACTTATAATTTTTTAAAGTTATTTAATCTATAAATTTGACAATGTATTCTTATCATTGTATAAAAAAGACTTAACACATCTAAAAAGACCTTATGTTTCTAAAGTGCAAAACGCTGTAAACATTAAGGATGTGTCAAAGTTAAAGTAAGTAAATTAATATGCCCTTTTAGATTCAAAATATTGTTACGAACAACCAAAGGATAGCAAATAAGTGCAAAAGTAGACAAAACACGGCTTTTTTTTTAATTAATTTTGTTGATAATACCGTAACTTCCCGATAATAAGAAATAAAATACAAAAAATAAATGTGCTCAAAAATTGAATATAAAGTATCAAGTAATGTTTTGGAGCATATTTTTGATGTAATTTTTTTTCGAAGTTTGTTACTTATTATCGGGAAGCGGTATGTATGATTCATATTCATACCGGATGATAACTTTTTGGCATAAAAAATATGCAGTAATACCTGATATATAGTATTTTTGTATAGATATGTTAATTTTTCGTTTAAAATGCAATTACAAAAAAAAAACTTGTTTGGGTCGTTATTAGTAAAAATTATGTACCATTTATTCGAATATCAAAATCCACAAGACAATATAGCAAAAATAAATGTGGATAATACAAACTCATGGTTTTTTACACTATAAATTTTGTGTAAAACTACTTTAAGTAAAGATTAATATCTACTTTTATATGAAGTCATTTTATCAATACTAAAATATACTAATTACATGCAAATATTCCCGCAATAAAATAAAACTCTTTTTTTTCTTTACAATGATTATACGTTTTTGAAAGGGTCGGTAGAAAGGCCTTTTAATCCGAACAGATCCTTAAAGTGATCTGGAGCCTATACGGCTCATTTTTTTTATAAAAATTTCTATCTAGATCGGATTATGATCCGATCATAGTTTTTTCAAGAGCAAGTACATTTTAAGCCACTTTTAAGCGACCCGGGGTAAAAATTATTAAAGAAATTGTAATTATATAATATCATATCAGTAATTTAATTTACAAGCTAAAACAAATAGAGTTTCAAAATTTAACAATACAAATATAGATCTTTTTTGAACCAAAAGAACCGGATCATGATCCGATCATTTTTTTTA
>JAQFYM010002979.1:0-20620 GCA_034694785.1 Agrenia bidenticulata | reverse complement strand
CTTTCACGAGCGTCTTGAAAAATAAAGTGTTCATTTTTCACATTTTTCAAATCTTTCAAATTTTTCAATTTTTTCAATTTTTTCAAATCTTTCATTTTTCATGAAAAATAATAAGAGTTTGGAAATTTCACCAACCCTGAATAGAGCACAGCTCTGGAGAGATATTCTCATCCAGTTTAGACTTAGCTGGGAGAAGGAGCCTGGAGAGAGAAAGGGCTGGGATTTCCATCTCTCTGGAGTAATGTAGGATGGTAAAATGGTAACATATTGGCTTGAGTGAGTGGAAATTCGACGGGGAATTTCGGCACGAATTTTATACAAACACTTTACACTATACTACTTTGGATTACATTACATTAGATTGACAAACTGGTCAATTCTTGTTGGCAATAAAGTTTGAATTTTTTTTCGGATTTTGAAATACTTTCTTCCATATACTTTGCACAGAAGTATCGACTAGACCCTACACCTGAGAATGAAAAGGGGTTTGTCATTCTATTATCTCAAAAACAGTTTTAGTTTTGGCACTAAATTACGATTATATTGCGATTAGAAAGAAAGTTAAGCTGTGAGTGGTTTATATCCGTGAGCTCAGGTGTGGCCGGTGTGGGTTAGTAGCTTATCCAGATAAATTAAAATACGACCTTGCTCCAGAGTGATATACAGATAGAATGTAAGCCAAGGAATAAAAAAAGGCGGAGAATAGAATCCACCCGGTATTAAAAAATGTATCCGAAAAGCCAGGAATTCCAAGAGAGCTGAGTAAGGAGAAATCCCACCTTAGTTGGTTCTCTGTAATCAATCGTAGATAATTATTGTAGGCCTTACCACCAAATCTTTCCTATTTGACGATTTCCTTCAATTCCCGTTTATTTCTCTTGTGATAAAGACCTCGGGTCACACATCAGCCGTTCACTTTCAAATCCCCCAAATCATAACTAAATAGTAGTAGTAGTATAACATTATTATGCCTCCGTCTGTACACCTGTAGAAAATCGTGCCTGTCCTAGGAATATCTGTATATTAAATATTAGTTCATACAATAACTCCCAAGCCCAGCCCTTCGCTTGATTGATTGAAGGTTTGCGTGAAGTGAGGCAAACCTAAAATTATCGATCTTATCCGCCTCTACCCACATGCCAATGTGTAGTATAATACTCCCATTTCGTATTCCATACTCCACAATCTGACTATCCATATTCTTTAATATGATTCCAAGCCATGCGGGTTTATAGGATAAGCCATTCCGTACAAGTAAACCCAAGTTAATTTACTGCCGAAAAGGAATCTAGAATTCTGCAGAACTATTTCAGTCCACCGTCTGCACCCAGGTTATGAATGTGTAATACTTTTATGTAACTTGGCCAATCATCCAGGCACAGGGTCCATAATCCACATAAAGTCTCCCCTCAGACTATGTACCAGTGTGTATCATTAACATTTGTGGAAACTCTCATAAAGCTCCAACACCACCAAGGTCTACAGGGCCATTCAAAATATTCCACTTTCACCACCAAACTAACTTGTGTAGGAAACTTGCCGTTTTTACTCAATCAACATTTGCTCGGGGAAACCACACAGGGCTTGATTAGCCCTCTTATGAACCCTAAATCCCTAATGTACATGTGTACTCTAAACCTGTTATTTCCAAAAAGGTAGACGGGACAGACGGACGATCGTATCAGGTATCACCCAAGGCTCAAATAGGCTCGGAGTGAAAAGAGAATTTGCATGTGTGCGCTTTTGGACAATCCTTTCTCAGCTTTGACTTTCCTTGTGGTAAGATTATCGTGTAAAGTGATACTTGTGACTTTAATAAGAGCGATATGGGGACACGATGATATATTATGTCACTTTAAATATACTACAAAATCCCCGGTTCACCTAGATATCCCTAACTTGCACCTTTCACAGTAGAGGAAGGAACATTATGA
This sequence comes from Agrenia bidenticulata, assembly GCA_034694785.1. NCBI lineage: Eukaryota > Metazoa > Arthropoda > Collembola > Entomobryomorpha > Isotomidae > Agrenia > Agrenia bidenticulata. Next base: position 18,686 of record JAQFYM010002979.1, on the reverse strand, counting down.
GTGTGTTTATGTGTAGATGTGTGTGTGTGTGTGAGAGTGTGTGTAACAGCATGAAGTATGTATGTATGACTAGGTTGGCTTGACCATGGGTTCTAATAAATGTCAGGTATTTTGTTGCAATAAGCTCGTGCCAGGACAGGTGGAAAAGGAACTTGTGATTTCTCTCGAGCCTTGAACAAAAAAAAGGATAAGGCCTTCCATAAGTTTGGTACACAGGGAAGGTTGAATATTTTTGCTTTCTCTTGGTAGGAGAAATAAGAGACGATGGTTTGGGCTGAAGTAGCTGCTATGGTATTGCGCATGGAGTGGGTTCTTGTAAAGTTGGTAGCTGATAGAACTACTAGCTAGTAACGGTGGTAGAGTAACCTTTCCTTTGGAAGGTTTACTTACACAGTTCGTCCCAATAGTCCCAGTCATATATGAGAGCTTTCTCCAGTCGAGCAGACCATGGGATTTCAGTCTGTGGAACTGGAACATTTCTTCGGAACTGTCGTCACCCTCACGAAACTTTCTTATCTCATACCTCCAATCTCAATACTTGTATAGACAAGCTTGGCATCGGCTTGAGGAACCCACTTGAGTCTAACCTAACCCAAAGACTAACCACGGCTACCGAATAGTAGTATCCCAGTATCCACCAAATACCAACCTGGTTTGGTTTCTTCCGTCAGGTTCTCAAGACAGTTCCTCAAGACTTGAGAAGAGAGTCCAAGGCTCTGTGTGTACAAGACTTCTTTCAACAACTTGCCTCGATCCGGCATCTCTTACCCTTTCCTCTCTCAGCCTCCCTGCCTTTGTGAAACAGACTGGATAATTCCTACAAAGCAACTCTGACGGAAACCGGTCGGTCATAAAATACTATATGTAATCATATAGAACACTATTGGTTAGTTCTCCTCTGGATCCCACGGTTCACATAGTTCACGATTTGGCTACAAAATGAGTGGAAAAGGAGATGATTTGAGAGTCAAGGTGTAGTCGGTACTTTAGATACTTTTTCTGTATTTTTCATCTTTGGATTCATCCTATTTAACCCATAAGTACGAATAGGAACTTGTGTTTACGATGGACCATGTGTTTTCATCCCTTTACGCGTTCAGACTTAATGGGTTTCATCGTCTTTGAGACAAAGTTGTGAGTTGAGTGTGACACTAACAAATCTAGCGAGGAGTTTAAGCCGGTGTGAACTGTTCAGGCTGAGCTTCTTGTTGTTTCACTCTGAGAGCATATGGGAGAGAGTGTAGTGTGTAAAACACTAGGATAGGCTTTAAAATTGAAAATGGACAGAGTGACCAAATTTGTATTCTGTAGCATCAGCTTTAACAACATCCACATCACTCGTGCGGAGTCATATGTGTTGTAAAATATATAGTGTCCGTCCTCTTTAATATTATATGAAATCGGAAGTGCAAGCAAGATCGGGGTTGTCACGTACCGTACATCCATTCCCCACCATGGGCTACAGCTCGATCCGTCTGGTTCATTAAGCTCTGAGGTACATTACATTTATGATAATATAAAATATCGCATGCACTATTCCCCGCCAAAGAGAAAGGAGAAAGGACGGGTTTTAATCCAACTGGGTTTACACAAACTTATAAAATATTATCCATCCTGATTGCATCTAATACTTGACTGGGCTCGCTTGTCCCTGTGTACATGAGTATTTGTTAGATTCCGTACTTCCCTCAACTGTTAGAGTGGTTGTCAGTTTGAAGTTAGAATGGATGGTGGGTGGTGATCCTGAGATTATGAAAAATCATAGACTCCCTTCCGTCTATGAATATTTAATCCCAAATATGAACAGCAAATCTGTCCGTCGCACATTCCGGCATCTGGGGCTCCTACTGCCACCAGCCTTCCTGGAGCTTTGAGAATTTTACATGGATTTTACACAAGAGTCATTTATTCATCAGGTTTTCATGAGATTTCCCTGTCAGACCTTTCACCATCAGCCTTGATCCTTACATCCTCATGCAGTGTTAGGAAGACAGAATGGGCTGTAGGTGGGTTTATTGTATTGCTTATGCATAAGCAGCTAGGCTCCTTGACACGATAAAATTGCACGGAGAATATTTGGCCTCTAGATTTAGTAGAAAAGTACAACCGAGTCTACCTTGCATGCTTGAGGTAGTCGCATTACGGCTTTGTCAATCTTTCCTTTTGTGCCGAGGGGGTCCACAAGCTTGATAACCACAATTTGGATGCGGGCTAGTTCGGGAATTCGGGTTCTCTAAGGGCAGCCGGCATTATCCTTCCTTTATCCGTTCCTTTCCTAAGTGGGATGTTAAACTGGATGCTGATTTTGATTGGCATCATTCAACCTAAAAAAGAATGAGGTTTGGAAGATCGAGCATCACAAGCGAAGCTGTGTGTTCGTTTTGTGCTTTCTGAAGGAAGTCTTAGCCATCTCGTACATCACAGTTCCTGGCCCTATATCCCTTCATGTACTGGACTATAGCACAGCTCGTATAAAATCGTATCTGTGCCAGGAAAACCACTACGGTTTCTCCTTATGTGTTCCTCGTAAAAAGACGCATTGTCAACCTTTCTCTCCGACATTAAGGACCTGTGTTTATATTCCCTCGACACAGGAGAAAAAACTGTTAAATCTTGCATAAAATATATGTTCATGTGTTTCCTCAAGGTATATGTAAGGAAGCTTTTAAGGGTTAATGGTCCGTCTTAAAAATATCCGGAGTGCTAAAATTCTAAAACAAGACATTAGTTTTGAGAATTCAAACACTCTCAGTTGTTTCTAAAAAAGGATACAAGCATTACACAGTGGCTTTTAAAAATTACTCACATCACACTTGCCCTATAAAATCCAGAATGATTTCTTAATATATTTTCCCGAATCTGTGATACGTTGTCTTAATTCAAATTTGAGCATTATTCAGCCATACGGCACAACTACCAACACCCATTTCCAAAACTTTCTATTTCCTAGACCTTTATTTACGCATAAACAGCAGTCCAACGACTTTCCCTTGTATTATCGTCGAAACAGAATATAAATAAAGTGCTCAACTTTTGACTCTGTGCAAAAGTGCATACGAAACATTAGCTGTGGCCATCCATCTTCCAAGTTCTTTTTATTTCTGTAGCGGACTGGTGATTTTTTTTACCTTCAGCTCGGGTAAGTTGTGAGGAATTCCCTGGAGAAAACAGTAATTGGCTTGTGTGACAAACGTCTAGAGAACTGGAGATATTGATGGGGAGAACTAGAAACTAGGATGGATGGAGTAGCAGTGAGGGGAATTAAGTGCATGCTTCCTATTCCTGTTCCCAGTCCTCTTTCTGCTTACTTACCTGTAAATTCTAAATTGATCAAGAGCCTTCAAAGCTACACCCGTTGCAAAATAAGAAAGTGAGACATGCTCAGTTTTTAAAGCTCAGAGTCAAAGAATACAGCCAAGAGTGTATATATTGAGGGTAGGCATGAGCTCATTGTTTATTGTTAGGTAACTCTCTCGTTATGCTAATGTATCATTTGTCTAATGGGCGAAATTTCCATCTGACAAGTTTAAAAACAATGACAATATTTCTATTTGGGGGAAAGTGCGTGTTGCTCATTGCTCAACAAAGTTGGGAACGGGTCTTTGCATTTCCTCAGTCAGCCGAGTGTAATAACAGCTACTAACAGCTAATTTTGACTCCTTTGGCCTGAACATGAATAAGGTTTGACGCATAGTTATGTCCTCGTCCTGACTGGTTTATTAAGTTTAAAACATACGGACAAACCCCTGAGTCAGACTTACAATCGGATTAACAAGTTTAATAAGCGTATTTAATAGCGTTTATTCCTCTCAGTTGCTATTTATTGGGTTAATAGGGCATAATTATGTGCGTAACATGGAAACTGTGACTAGGTAGATGCAGGGACCAAACCTCGACTGAGCAGAGAGTTGAAAGTGGAAATAAAATGGAGAATTTATGAGTTTAAATTGTAGTTTAGAATGACTGGTGGAGTTTCTAAGTTGCTGTTTGCTCTGAGATAAACATCCATCGATTGGTCCCCTTTTTTCACGAAGAAAACAACATGAGCATACGTGTATCTCAAATACGTGTAGGAAGCTATAAATACATAACTACCATTAGTCAAATATTAACTGTAAATATAATTCAATATCAATTTCATAAATTTTCGTGCTTCACAGTCAACAGTCTCTTTCAAAGGTTGGTGAACTTCCTCTTTGAAACGAGACGATATATTCTGGTGACCTACATGTTTATACATATGTTTGACTATGAAAGTAGCCTTGTCATTCTAGTGTGTGTATAGTAGACAGCCTCGGTTCGAGTATGCATGTGATGCTCATAAAATTTATTATTAAATGCTTTCAAATATCTACCTTAACGAGCTAAAGTGCATATCATTATTCTTACTCTGGCTATGCATGGAACCAGCTTTTAAAAATCAATAACATGCCAATCCCAGATAAAAATTCCCTTCTTAGAATAAAACTAAAGACCAAAGTAATAATTGGTGCTACGATAATAGTGCTGAAAAGTATGTTTATTTTAGCAAACCTTAATCCCTGGGTTTTGAATCATTCAATCAATATCACCTAGGATTATATTGAAGTGGCATTACCTAGCAGACATTTCCAGAATATGCATGTAGAGTATCTAGACAAACACAATTAATTTCAAGCCGTTTTTCCCAAGGTACAACAACAAAACTACAAGACCCACTTGAAACTGTTATTCAAAATGCTTCTGCTAATTAAAAAGAGGAGCACTCCACTTGGCTAATTGTATCTGTGAAAAACAACAAAGGATTTCAAAACCCACAAAATAAAATGAATAAACCTCGAGTTTAAAAGCTTTTGTCTCTCCTCTCCAGTTGGAGGAGTGCAGTCAATTTTATCGAAAAAGTCCTTGTCTATTCAAAAGCTCATCGCCTCGATGAATTTGAACCTTTTACTCTAATTAAACGATGAGGAAATTCAAATGACATAAACTGACGACTTTCTTTACTGGAAAACTACAAGGAGAGCTCAATGGGAAAATAAAACTCCAACAAATACAACTGCCCCTTATAGATAGAGCTCCTACATTACTATAACTCCTGCATAGAATACCAGATAGATTCCTCCAAAGTGAAGGGTATCTCCTTCTTCTTTAGTAATGTAATAAGCTAAGAGAGTATTTCCCCGTCACTCAAGATAAATAAGGTAAACAAAGTACGGTAATTGAAGCTGTTGAGTTGAGTGATGGTGGTGGTGGTAGTCGTGGTGGTAGAATCTAGCCCTGTTGTGCAAACTCAAAAGTATGTACAAAAAAACCTTTTTTTAACATGCATTTCTCTTGAGGGAGAAAAAATCCGAGTGTTTTCCCTATTTACAGTTCTCGCCGAATACCCGGTATTTTATATCTACAGCCCCTGCCTGCCCCGTCCTACCAGACTAACCAAAGTGACGAAAAAGTGAAAGGGGTTTTCAGTGTGTAAGCAAAGAACTTGAGATGAGCAGCTTTTGTGCATACATTTACACACTCATGGGGGCTTAAAAAAGTGCACACACTTTCTAAATAAGGCTGGATATAAATTAGCCCAGTCCCCACTCTGGAGCCGACCTTACTCATATATCACCTGACAAGGTTCTTTACTCTTTGACCTCAAATCCCCTTCATAGTATTCCCTTTCCTTGTCCAAAGACTCAGGAGGGTGGGAGACTTGGCTAGAGCTGGAGCATCAACTTGTTAAGCAGCTTTTGAAGCTCTTTACACTCGGAGGGAGCCGTCTGACTCTTTATGTAATGAAGCGGACTATAAATATGGTGGGGAGTCAGTGTCAAAGGCCAGGGACAGGGTGTCGGGTGCAGGGTGATTTATAGAGACGCTCGTTCTGGTTACATATAGCTTGTTTATGAATAGCCCACTGTGTAAGGACACGCTAGCCGATTAATTTTATTCCCTCGGGCATTAGAGAATTGGGTGATGTAGTAGGAAGTCAGCAATCGACAACTTGTGCATAAGAACAAGAGAAAGTCCACAATCCGCTTACTCATGCCAATGTTCAAGCTCCATTTCCTCCTAAAAAAAACTTGGTAAATCAGACGGCTTAAACAATAAGCTGGGGCTAGCATCGACAAGCGAGATGGTGAGATTATAACCACGAGATTATTTATACTGCCATAACTACTCCCATGTCCCACTTGAGAATGACTTATTGTTAGTATTTTTCCTTGAAAAGCGATTGATTCCTATGTGAAGGGAGGAGCAGTAAGTAGTAATGTGTAATTGTGTTTAGTATGTCAAGGCCCTGTCCAATTATTGAAATGACTAGTTGGGCTGGTGATATTTGTGAGAAAAGTCAAGTTGATGTAGTAGATTGGGGTCGGTGTTGGTTGGTATTTGGCAACACCACAGTTTAGATGGAGAAGTATAGCAAAGATGAAATGAAAATGAATATATTCCCTTGAAATATGTCATTCCTCATTAGAATTTACTTGGGCACAACGAAGAGTAAGTCGACAGGAAAAGCTGAAAACTTTTCTGCTCCCATAATAATAACATCTGAAAAGCATCATCCAACCACTCTGTAGCTATGAGCGAGTCTGAGTAGTAAATAGTCTTCCAAATCAATAACCCTGTTGTCTGCGGATCCCAAGAGTTTAAAACTACCCTTGTATTATTATTGCTACATGGAAATTATATCTCCCAAGGAGAAAGTTTCCATTGTTCGTGTGCCCAAGTTATGTAAAATCGTCTTCCAAGGGCTTCCTCATCCTCCAAACTAGCAGCCAAAACTCTCAAGGTGGATTGTGCTCAATTCCCCTGAGTATTAGGACTTGAAATTGTATGGGATTGTCTTTGCCATGCTACTTTTTCCTCATCCTTTAGACCAGACACACAAAAGCCATATGTTGTTTTAGGAGTTCACAATTCACAAACCTCCAACTTCCAACCTAACCAAACCCACAAAGTGTGCATATAGGAATGGTGGAGGGAGTAAAGTGTGAGTGAACTTTGTTTTCCTCAGTCGTATATAAAGGGAAGCTAGAGGGACTCGAGGATGTTGTTAAGGATTCTTATCAGGGCTAAGGTAAATTGATCTCGTTAAGTGGAGAGTCCTTTGCGGAATTTGCTTGATTCAACTCACACACACTCACATACACAAGATGTATACTAACCTTAAGGTATATAATACCAACCAGGCACTTGCTCTCCAAAGGGAGAAAAACAAACCTTAAGGAAATCCACATGCTTTTTCTAACCCTTTTTTGGATTTTTTCCCTCTATCCTTCTAGTCCTCCTACCCTCACCTAAGTCTTTGAAATTCATTGAAGGTATTACTCACTGGGCTTATCCCAGACACAGTGGGTTGAAATATTTTTTCTACTCTTGAGCCACGGGTCTGGTTAGAGTCTTATGGTTTCCCTGAGTTGTTTGGAGATGGAATTCAAGCAGAAAGAGAAATAGAGAGAAAGCATTTGATGCTCCATGTTGAATGCTGGCATCTCAACTGGAGTCGACTATTCCGACTGGATTGGAATGCCTGCAATTTGATCCCACATTCTGGTCTGCTCCTGGTTTCCTCTGATTCCAGTGATAGTTTCCTTTATACTTATATGTTTACTTGTCCTTCTCCTCCTCGTTTGCTGTGTGGAGGAGCAACCAGTTGGATGAACAGAGAAAGCAAAGTTACCCCCGTGAATCTTGTTTACTGGATTGTTTTCATTGATCATCAACCCTATACTCTACTGATTCACAATCAGATCAGGACATTTATTCCTGGAGGCGAGGAATGTGAGTGGGATTGTTAAAAAACATCTGAGCAGATCACACCCTTCACGCCGGGTTTCTACAACCCAGCTATCTATTTTTTTAAAGTAATTACTGATTTATAGTCCCTTTAAAGAGTTTTCATGTTTTTCTTTCCCAAAAGAGTCCAAAGATTAGCTGACAATGGAAATTAATTAACTGGGAATATTATTAGATATTTCCGACCCTAAAGTGGATGCAGTTCAGCTCCTTTCAAATCAAATTGGGAGCCCTCGGTTCAGAAAAGCCATGGTAGTCGTTTTAGAAATTATGAATAAGCTCATTTGATGCTTCTTATTTGGAAAGTTTGACAAGTTCAAAGCTACTATCAATTCCCAAGTCAAATAACCTGACAACTGGGGGGACATGTGAATTAGCAAGTTCCTGGAACTTGGTTTCATTATGGGGTGTTATAATTTGATTCATATACTAAAGCATACATACGACAATGCTAATATTAGTTAGAGTTTGAGTTGGAAGGTGTGTGTTTCTGTAAAATATTATTACATAGTATGAGGCAAATAAGTTCTCTATTTATGGGCTTGAGCTTGATGGTACCGTAGACCATACAAGATGCTCAAGGATATCCCATTTCCTTTGAAATTTTATATCTTTCATTACCTCCGGATTGTAGAGCTTTATTTAGGAAGTTGGTTGTAGACCTCGAGGATGTAGAACCGGAGGATGTTAGAGGCATAAAGCTGAAATGATGTTAATTCAGTAGAGAAAATATACAAAAGGCTCCTTTGGTACAGAGAACCCTTTCATTCTAAATTCTAATGAATTCCATCCATCTCTGCTATTTCATTAATATTACTCCTCAAGTACTGCGTGAAAGAGTCTGGAAGGTGGTGAATATTAATTTACGATATTGTGCTGGGAGTTATTAAAATTATTAAATATTCCCATCCCCAGTAAGAAGGGCTAAGAATAACACCACCGGGCCTGTCTTCTTCTCAGGATCATCTCCCAGGACTATTCTAACTTCTTGTGTTAACTTCTTCCAAGGGTTAATAAGGAATATGAAACGCACAGGTTAATTTTTGGACGTGCGTATAAGGTTGTAGTATTATTAGACTTGTAATTAGACTTTCTTGGGTGGAAATTAAGATTTTAAGAAATCGATAGAGCCAGGCCTTTTAATTAAAACGAGTTAGTTTTCTAGTTATTAATCTAGTAGTCTAAAGTTCAAGATTTTGATGAGATTTAATTTGTTGTTGTTAATTTGGAAACTTCATACAAACCGAACCAACTTATTCCTGATATATTAGCCAAATTCTATACACTATTTTATAATCCAACTCTTGGCTAAATAGAGCAGTTGAGCCTGAGCCTTTGGTTAAATGCAAAGAAATTCCTACGTACAATTATTCTATTAATATTCTATAGATCTATTATTTTAATTTTAGGTTCATAAATTACTTGAAACAAATTATCAAGCTAACACATCGATACTACTCGACATTTCCGTGTGTGCTACTGCTACTGTACTAGTACGTAGCCTAGAGCTCAAACATAATAACTCAATTAGGTTACCGGGTACTTAACCTCGAGCCATTTTCTTATATTTCAACAAACCCCGGGACTCATGTGGGTTGGTATGCTCCAAAAATTAATTTGTAATATTTATACCTCAGCCTAACCTCAAAATTCCTCCTTCAAAACCTCAGGGCCTCAGGTTTAAGGTGCAGGGAGAACTTGTCCTTTCTCTCATATATAAAATACTGAAAAGTGGGGAATGCTAAATAGCAGACTTATAGTTTGAAGTAAACTCTTTGATAAAGAAACCACAAGAAATTCCAAAAAGCCCCAAAAGATTGAAAACTTTAGCAAATCTCTCTTGGGTCTTGGCATGTTCTTCTCGTTACTTGTCAGTGGTTTGTGTTCAACTGGATCTACTCGCTTTGCTATCTTTTCCACTGCCACGGTACTTGTAGTGCTGTAAGTGATCAAATGTCAGTTGTATTTGTACTGAGCTATATCCGTAAGAATAATGGTATAATAATAATATGGCTTGTTTCGGTTGTTTCCTCGACCGAGTTGAGGTGGTACAGTCTCCTCCCCAAGAGACTTAAGCATTCATTCAAGATTCAGCATTCAAGATTCAAGGAATTTGCAAAACACATTATGTTGTGAACATGACATCTCATTTTACATTCTAAACATTTTCCCCATGTCTTGGAAACCACAGAAAACACAGAGTAGATGTCCAAGCTCCAAGTCTCATAGCTAAACATGCACCACACGCATTCCTTTCTCAAAGTCGGGATCTTTATTTAAAGAATCCTGCGGACTTATTCTGGGACGAGGGAATGCCCAGTCTTATTCTGGGACGAGGAGAAAGTAAAGGGCTGAGTAAATGCACAAGAATCTTACCTGCCATCGCCATACTTTATTTTTCGTCAAAAAATCTGGAAATACTGAATGATACGATAAGCTGTCTCATTCATATTCTAATCTTGTACGATTCCGCTTGGGAGTCCTAAATCTCAGCATTTCAGTCAAAATAAGAATTAGCTCTGGAAAGCTAGAACCCTCCAACCACAACAGAACCACCCGGGACACTTTTCCACAAGGAACTTGTTGACAACTCCTTACAAATTTGGGATATTATATTCTCTCTTGGAATAAATATGGCTCAACTTGTGCCTTAAAAAAGTAGAAAGTGTATCCCCTTCAGTATACCATTAGTGGAGAAAGTTGAATGTATTTTTATTTGATATAAAATGCGGCTATAATTACCCGCATGTCAACAGCAACATATTGAAGTCTAACCCCATTAGCTAAATTACCTCTCAAGCAATATTTCCATTTGATCCCCCTAGGCTTTGATAGGAAAAGGTGAATAAAAAAATCTACAAATTTCCAGGCATTTATTACACTTTGTAGAAAAGTGTATTGCTTTGTTTGCTAAAATATTTTCGTGCTCTGCGGGGCGTATTGCTTTCATAGTTTATAATAATAATAAATGTGAACTGATCCTATTGTCTTCTAGTCTTCTTGCACAATACCAGACGGGTGGGAACGAATATCTTCGAAACCTTCGGTTTGAGATGGGAAACCAAAGATTCAACATGCAAAGGTCGTAGTGTTCAAAATTTCAAAATTACGTACCCGCAAGAATACGGGCTAGGCAAGTTCTCTGGAAACTTGGGTTGAGGAAATATGAAGCTCATAATAATAATGGAACCTCCTATTCACTTCACCAATGAACAAAGGAAAGTGTTGTCCAATGAAAGGATGAATCTAGAAAGGAGTTGACTTCCATTATAAACAATAACTCACATCTAGTACACCACCAGTTCTCCCTTATGATAAATAAGCTTGAGTTGAAAGACTGGTATACAGCCCTACTCAGGGGTCATCCATAAACTACGAAATCAAAAACAATCCGGTAACAAAGGCTTTCACCCTTGACACTGAAACACGATTGTCAGCAGAGTGCGTCAGCAAGAAAGCGTAAGATATTTGACCCTGCGTTTTCAAATAAGAGAGGTCAGCCCTTAGAAATTTCATTGTCAACGAGGTCAACGCATGGTATGAATCATTTTTTACCTTGGTCAAAACGATCAAACCTGAAGGGTGAAAATGGTCAGATGTAACCATGTTGGCCTCCCCAGAGCTTTTGTGAATGATCCGTGTTAGTTTTTTGAGTATTGTATGTATGATGTGTATTGTGAATTGTGTATAGGAAACGGGTTTTAGTTTTCTAAGGCTGATGGGTGGGGATGTCGGTGAGATGAAACAGACTGAGTATTTTATGATGTTGATGTTGGGCGTGGAATTCTGACTTCCACTTTCCTTAAGAGTTTTCTCTCTTAAATGAAAAGACTTTCTCTCTCTGTGTCTCTTTAGCCTTTCCTTATCTCAACTCCTCATCATTATCCTACGTACAATAATAATTCATAAACTAAATGAAACTAGGAAACTCCAAGAGTGAGCCTGAGTTGGCCAACTGCAAACTTGAGTGTACATCCAGGAGTAATCATAATTTCATAATGTAATAATAATAATATACAATAATATCCGACGAGCTTGAGTTGCTGTTGATGTTTAGATATTACAAAAGCTCTTCCTTTGTGCATGATTCCAGGAATATCCAACGAGTTCTTCAACTTCTCTTGTACTTCAAGTGAAACTCTTATTCAGTTTCTCTGGAGGCGTACAAACTCCAGGGAGTTGGCAAAAAGAGATAGCCAGTCCAGTGGAATGGATGGATGCTAATTATGGGGGCTTATTATTATTACTCTTCTATTACTTGTATTTTGATTAATGACATCTTTACTGACAATTATGTCAGTTTTATTTAGTTATTTATAACTGGAAAGTTTATGGTTGATCGTGTTTGGACATTAGGAAGCTTCAATTTATATTCGTTAGGTATCTGACAGAATAGGAAACACTGTTTTTATACTTTAAAAAAAATACAATTGTGTTTCATGAATATCAAAATTGACATTGTGGAATGATGGAACTGCAACTTGAATTAATTTAGTTCCACCACTACAGTCTACGTTGTCCAAAGAGGTGGACATGTTGTTTACTTTAGTTGATTAACTAAAATTTAAGCTATGCAAAAATTAGATTAAGTTAAGAATTCCAAGAAATTTACATCTAAAATTGATATAAAAAAATGAATATTTTGTCAATGAAATAAAATGCATGCCAGTCTGGCAAAATAATTGCAATTCTTTTATTTAAAAAAAAAAAACCAAACAATTCCATTCAAAAACATTACAACACGCAGAAAGGGGAATCCTCCCTAACACACGCACACCTTAGGTACTGTTATAAATATTTGAAAGTGTTGAGGGTAGAATTTTGATTCTCTAAACCACACCAGCCAAACAAGTTTGGATTGTGAGGTCAAAATTAGTCCTAAAGTAAAAACTATTTCTATAAATCCCAATCAGTGTTCCCATTCTCTGTGGTTACGGTTTAGCTCGTACGTATCCACCTACCTCCCGACTAAACCTCACATGCACTAGCACCAAAGGACCTTTGTACGATCCATCTAGATTCTGGATTTCAGATTCCAATGGCATTCCAAATTCCCAGCTTCCGTGCAGTCTAAACTTTCCCTTTCTATTTCATACATGTACTACTGCCATCCTCACCTACAACATGTCGATGCTATATCAGCCCATGGAAGTTTGAACGTATCAATTAGACGCATTAGTAAAGTTCTAGGAATGAAATATGATTAATTCCTCCGTGTCAGAATTTATTTCTCCTTTCAGGGAATCTGGTGTGACTCTTCAATGTTTCTAGTAGATGAGATTTCTGGTCCAATCCAGCTAGTCTATAGGATACTCAAAGTCAATTCCAGTTGTTGTCAACTCTTTCAATTTCATCCATCCCAATCTTCATGCTAGTTAGGGGGAATGGGAAAGTAGAGAACCTCTGAGATTATAAAGACTTTCTCTCATTTCATTTCTACTTGTGTTACACGACTTCTCATGTCTCCTCTTGGTTTGAAATTACCTGAACTGCCTAGGCCCTTTGGCTAATGACTCTAGACCCCCTTTTGAGCATGTGGGATTTATTTAAAATCCTAAGGGAATTATGATTAGGTGTTTAAAAAATTTGTGGAAAAAGGATTTTTTTTAAATCCCTTAAATCCTTCCTTCCCCAGCAAAAATTGTGTGAGCTGACTTTGCGAAAGGCAAATAAAATTTTATTTATATTTCCGGAGTTGTAAAAGTGGCAAAGTGATAGTTGTATTCGTATTCGTACATCCGGTAACAGATCTAGCACCGCAGTTGCTTGAAATAATTTTTTCATGTCTCTGTCTTTGTCCTTATGCCTTGTGTGAACAAAAAATGTCCATCTTTCCCCACCTGATAGAAAAGAGTCTTTGAAAGGCTTTCCCGTCTTCTTTCTTTCTCAACGGTTTATTGAAATGAATATGAATAATTTTTCAAAGAAGGAAGCTAGAACTTTTATAATAGGAGACTCCGATCCAGAGAAAGTCCCAGTGAGCCTAGTTTACCATACGTTTGCATAACTTTAAGTATTCAGCCGTATACCGTATGCGTATACACTATATACATATATCTTGCTAAACTATAAAAAAAAAATCCACAAGCCACCACTACTTGATACATAGGTAGGTAGTTAGATAACTATAGGGATACCACCGTCTCCTCAGTCTCAAAGAGTGGAATTAGACCATCAATTTCCCCAGCTCAGAACTACTTTGTTACAAAAATGACGTTAACTGATTTAGTACAAACTTGGGTAAAGTTGCCCTTCTTGCTTCTTCTGTCTCTCTGCCTTTCTATTCTATACTTTCTATGCATACGAAATCCCGAAAGCCGAATTCCAAAACCCCGTCCCGATTCGCAGAGAGACTCGAGGATTTCCCCAGGACGAGAAGTTTGTGTCTTATTGTTAGAGTCTAAATTCGACATTCCTATATAATGCTGCACCCCATCCGTTTTATTAAATTCGTTACTGGCTTCTAAATACCAGAATGCTGAGCCGAGGGTGACACGCCGAGTTGTGCTAAGATTCCAGAATTCTCCGAAACTAAATGCCGGAATTCTTCCGTTCTGGTCGCAATTAGTGGGAGAAAAAGGGTAAAAGTGTTGAATAATTAATGACTTCTCTCCTGGCTCCTAACTTACAATCCGATATTCCAAATGTATAATGTAATACGGAAAAACAGTGAGGAAGGGAAAAAATTCTATCAAATCTCTGTTCGTCCGTGAAACTGAGGAATAATACTCTGGGATTGTGGAAGACTTGAACTACCCCTCCAAACCGTAACGTCTAGGAATGTTGGAGATTATTCTTTTTAAGAAGAAATCAGAACTTATTAGTATTCCAGTCTCTGAATTTGTATTCTTAAGAGTTGAGAGATGGAGGGGGGACGGGAATTTGGTCTTTGGATTTTTCAGCTCCTTTGGACTTTTCCAGAGTTTTTTTTATATTAGGAAAAGCTAAGAAATGGGGCTTTGGGCTATTCTTCACTTTTTTCATTCAAAGGGCCATTTCCAGCTTATTTTTCTAATAATATTTCAGATGCTATCATCCTCTACAATCCAGATTCCTGACTTGAGAGGAGGGTCTTTCAGTCTCTTTTTTAAGCTATTATCCCAGTCTTTAGCTATGGAGATGATACAGGGACACGCTTTTAGACGGAATATTAAGCAACTTTATGCAAAATATCTTTATTCTTAGGAGATTAGGGCTAAGGTTGGGATCTTTGACTCAGCCTTTTAGCTATGTTGTCTTTGGATGGGCTCTAATGCAATGCATTGATGATGTAGGTAGGTACGGTGTCATTCCATATCTTTTTGGAATGAGACATGCAGGGATTCAAATCTCATTTCAGGAGTGGATATCCTATAAATATGCATTAGGGAGTTTGCATTGCAGATTCTACGATGGCACTGAGGGGAATCTCTCAGGCAATTTATTTCACATGGAAATCGTCGCACCAAAAACGCTGCACAATTTTCTACCCATTATAGTTTTCACATCGAAAAATTATTCAAGAACTGGTACTTGTGAAGTTTAGTCAGTATTTTTTATCGTGGAGAAATACCAAATTGAAGGTTTATTGAATTTATTTAGTGCTGGGATTTTGAATCTAAAATCTCGACAAATACTTCAAGTTGATTACATTGAGATAATATTCTAAATACGTGGATGCTTTTCTACTATTTACCCAAATATTATTATATCCTTTCAAGTCTAGTAAAATCTAATAGTCTTTCTTTCTCTTTAATTCAAGGCGTATGCGACAACTAACGCTAGGACTTTCCTCCAACTAACCTCAATTCTTCCTCTCGAATGTTACTGATGCCGACTAACCTCATCCCACTAAAAATATGAAGCTAATCTAAAAAATGATCACAATCTGGATGAACCCTCCCCTAGACCCTGTGACATCCCAAGGATAATCTTGTATCCATATTGCCTCCCAGGCAGACATGGACCCATACACAGAATACCCCTACCTCCGAAATGCACACCAACCACAAATAGTAACTAATCACTACGACGGGACATTAAATCATTACGGGAATCACGTTGTAAAGTACCCCAACCCGCAGCTATCAAATGACCAACACCAATATCAACAACACCATCATCAGAACCCCCCATATACCAATTCCCACAGTCAAGCTTACCCAAATGGGGACGGAGACCCTGAGGACCCGGAGTGGGAGTACCCAAACAATCGGAACATAAATATCCACGCGGAACACTTGTATCGAGATCGAAGTGGAAACCCACCACCACCTCCGACATATGAGACCCATAATCAAACTCATCCTAGGGTCTTCTCCCCAGATTTGGGCTTTGGAGGAAGCATCAAAAACAGCCTACCGGATGATAATACCCGGGTTGGCTGTGAGAGTTTTCCTACCGGGCATACTAATCAACATAATCATCAACACCCGAATCAACACCAGTACATTGGGAATAATTACAACAGTTGCAGCCCTGTAGGAGGACATGGTGTGAATAATTTAAGTATAAATCACAATCACGTGGGAGTCGGGAATCATGACGGGGGGCAACAAGCCATTGTGAGACAATTGCAGGAGAAATTCGGGACTGGTGGTGTTTTGGGAAATGGGGGGACGTCTGGTGGCTTGGGAAGCTTGGATGGGGATGATTACTTGGAAGACAGACATCCCCCTGCAAACGGCGGAAACAATAATCATAATAATCATTGTAATAGTACGAACGGTACGGGTACGGGTACGGGAGCAGTAGGTACAACAAGTCATCAAGTCAATGGAGTATTATCCGGATTATGTTGTTCTTCTAATTCGGAGGATCAAAATCGGGTTGATGATGGAGGTGGCTGTGGAATTTTGGCTCATCGCAAACTTCCTGTTCTTTTGGTTCTCATACTTTTTCTACTCACACTTTTTATTTCCTTCTCTGGAGCTCTTCTCTATTACAAATGTAAGACTCGTTTTTCACTTTATTGAATCTCTTTGATTTATTACTTGGTACGTTTAGTGTTAAAAATAATACTATGGGTTTAAAATTTGCCAATTTAAAAAAAATTCCATCATTATTGATCTAAGTTACTTCATTGAGTATCATTAGTACGTAACCCTTCATACACTTCATTGAGTGTCCTGTTTTAGCCTCAATGACTTTTCAAGTGTCCAGACAAAATGAGATGAAAACATTTCCCTTTAATACCAGAATAAACAGAATATATCCCAAAGTCATTCTACGTGGGAAAGCATTAGAACACATGCAATGAAAGACAAATAACAAATGAACGGAAATGTGGCAATCCCACGCTAAGTCAGATTGGCTTTCAAACAATGTATCGAAATTCCACAAATTCTTGCGTTGGCTTCATTTCATTGTTCTCTTCACTCCCACACACTTTTCCATTGATTGCTACAGTGTACCTTTTACATAAATATTGTTCTGATTTTTGTTGTGGTCAGTATATAAAATTAATATCAACTACGTCTAAATCAAATTAATAAAAGAGGTGACAAGATTAAAGAAATTAATAGAACGCCAAGATTTCCTTCTTTGCTGGGAACTTTCCCTATTTTTTGGAAGTCTCTAATCAAATAGTAAAGATTTCAATTATAAACAGCCCTAAGATAATATTTAACATTTCAATTCTCTACAATGAAAACTAATATCTTAAACTAACAAGCTATCCTTCTCTTTTCTACAGTTCAACCAAGAAAGTCCTACAGCTCTCTAACTGACGGTAAGTTAATATTTCCCCTTACACCTGCTTTCATACCACCAATCTAATTCAATACTCCTTATTGAGACTTGCACCATTTTGTCTTTGTTACGTCTCAATAGGCCTTAATCTTTCAAGTACCCCAAGTTCTGATAAATATAAATTGATATCCTTGATCCTTGTCTACCTTACTCGTAGACTCTTGGTGGAAAGCTTACGAATCCTCTAATATTAATATCGAGATGCTCGGATTCTCTGTATCACATCAGACAAACTGCTTTCATGGTTTCATTTGATCATAAGAAGAACCTAATCAAACTTGGTATCTAATAATATCCTCTAATAATAATATCTTATTAACCGTTCTTTTCTTGAATATGAATTTGTTGATCAATTTAAAATAAGTGCTATTTCTCCTATACCCAAAATTTCCAAACCTCTAACAGCAAATGACTTCAGACCAATTTCTGTACAATCGACCTTATCTAAACTTACTGAAAAATGTGCATACAAACAAATTATTGACTATTTAAATGAAAATGAAATGTTTTATAAACACCAATATGGTTTCCGTAAAGGACACTCTTGTGAATATGCAATGCTTGCTCTAATTGACTTTATACAGAAACAAATTGACATGGGTAACTTTTGCATTCTTGTATCACTGGACCTTTCAAAAGCTTTTGACGTTATCGTGAGAGAATTTTTTATTAAAAAACTGACTTGGTATGGTATTGACACCAAATGGTTTGAATCTTATCTGACAGGCCGCTGCCAATATGTTAAGGGTGAAAATGGCACGGTCTCCATAACATTGGAAACAAAAAGAGGTTGCCCACAAGGCTCGGTAAATGGTCCCTTGATTTTTTCTTTATATATAAATGACTTGCCATTAGTGATTCAATTCTGTTTAGCGATATTATTCGCTGACGACACCCAACTCTGTATCTCTGGTAAATTGGCTGACTTGGAAAAAGTTAAAAAAAATCTTACTGCTGATCTGGAGTCAATCATGAAATGGATGAATTCAAATGGCATGTGCCTGAATGTGAGTAAAACCCAAATGGTTGTCGTAGGCAACTCTTATGTGGTGGCTCAGATCGGTGAACTGTCTTTGGATATAAATGGTTATACAATAGTTAGCACAGATAAATTAAAGAGTCTTGGTCTGACAATTGATGCTAAATTGAAATGGGATGACCATATAACGAACCTGTGTAAAAGATAC
>JAQFYM010002978.1:0-20622 GCA_034694785.1 Agrenia bidenticulata | reverse complement strand
CAAAAGAGTAGTTTAGCCCCCCCCCCCCTCTATTTAGGGGCAAATAAAAATATGCACCAATTTAAGGGGGTACCAGAAATAATCATGTTTACTGTAAGTTACAGGACACCAAAAACCAATTTAATATACATAAACAAACGAAATGAACCACAATTTACTATTTTTAAGTTTTATTTGTTATAAAAATCCTTCATCGAAGTATTCTATGGTTAGATTGTTAGAGTTAGGAATAGGGTCATTTATTTATAAATTTGTATTTAAGATTACTTCTATTCCTCCGTTTATGACTATCATGTTCTAGAACTTTAAATTCGAAACTATTCTCGCCCCGGATTAGAGGGGGTCTAAACTACTCTTTTACCGAATTTTTTATTAGCCTAAATTGTAAAGCATGATCAATTGACAGATTTTGACAGTTTAAGTTTGAACTGAAAAAAGTAATTTTTCTTTAATAAATAGGTAAAAATATCGTATAAATTAATTTATTTTTTAGGGTCATTTTTTGGTTTTGGGTCGTTTTGGGACGCATAATTAGTCGCCTTCATAAAGATTCTTTTTTGGAACTTTGTCCATGCTCAATGGGTTTCGGTTATTTTTCAGTTGCGGAAACACAAATCTTAGCCTTGGCCAGGGATTAATTTCTTTGACCTCAACCTGGTTACGGACTTCCAATATATTTTTGCATGTCAGGTGTTGCTCTTTAATTGTATGGCTATGTTTATGGCCCATTGGAAAGGTACGCTTACAATTACGACAAATATCGAAATTTAGTTTATATGCCTCCCTGATGTATTCAGCCGATTCTTTCCATTTCTTAACTGTAGCGACGAATTTCTCATCAAAAAACCCCTCCAACGCCCACTCTTCTAATTCATTTATCGGAAAACTTAATTTTAAATCTTTGATAGATTCTAGTAGAAGAGGAAAATATGAACAATCTTTGTCGCAGAATCTACCGTCAAATCTTATTAGTCCGCTATTGTTTTGAACTTGTAGCCCGTCATTACTTGCCAATCGTGATGCTCCTACGTAAAATAATACCCATATGAAGTATGCCTTTAAGTGATTCCAAGCGATTTTATTTCTTTTATTTACCATTATCCCCACTTTCAGAAACTAATTTATCATATACCCCTTGTTCCATAAATATTAGAAACCACTGTATTTATATCTTTATGTTGATGTTTCTTCCATAAATGGTTTATTGCCATAAATTAGTTCTCAATATAGCAAATAGAATCGATCAATTAGTTTTTATTATAAAATTGGACCCAGAGTTGCAAGAATTTTGAGTCATTAAACACCATTTTTTTTTCAAAATACACCGGCAATAACCAAAACAAAAATTTGGTAATTGTTAAATAGTGGGGTGTCGCATTTTGAAAATTTCCACCGTGATGAAAATTCCCCTTAAGTTAGGCGGGAAAAAAAAGACTGGATAATATGCCAAAAAAATACTTGTTTGAGCATTAGTATCAATATAATGGCATACTTGAAAATAAGATTACTCATCTTTACTCTTATTTTACAAATGGTGTATAAAATTTCAATTAATTCTCGAACAAAACGTACTGGAGAAAGGAGAAAAATAGAACAAATGAAAAAAAGAACAAATAAACAAGCAATAATTGTAACAATATGTAAAGAAACATTAATTAAATACGATTTGCTGGTTTAATAAACATAAAGACAACTCTCAGTAGAATAGAAAATACAAACAATAAAAAGATATAAAGATATAAAGAAAAAAATACAAACAGTAAAAAAATACAAACAGTAAAAAAAATACATAACACAGAAGTGATAAAAACCGTAAAAAGCAGAACCATACAGCGAATACTAGACTATAATAAATTTTACTATATAAATTACAAATTTTACAAAAAGAGAAACAACAAATAACCAATATTAAAGCTTAAAAATGAACATATTAATGTACTTTTACATGTCTCACCGAAATTACCAAAAAAAAATAGAAATAAAAAAGCACCAAAGTAGTTCACATTAATATTATAAGAGTATAAAAACAAATAAAAAACCCTAAGTAAAATAAAGAAAAATTAAATATTAAACAAGCAAAGCTGTCCAGTACAAAAAAAAACAGATATTATTTAGCATTAAACAGAATCGTTACGATTCAACTGTCTAACAGAACAAAGGCATGCAAACATCTGCAAATCTACAATAATGAATAAATAATATCTTCTGAAAATGCTAAACTGTGCTAAAAGCTTAATATTATATGAACAGAAAAAAACTGAACAAGCGAAATTCTATTAAATAAAGATTTTATATTATTAGATTAGAATATGTAATTTTGTTTTTTTATTTGATTGAACAATTGCATAAACAGAATCTCAATGAGGTCCAATAAGCATTTTTGCTTAGAACATATAAACACGGCCAAAAGAGGTTCAAATATTTAAAAAAGCCATTTTTAATGTTGTGATTCTTATCATATCTTGCGAACGTTTATATTACGCGACATTATTGAGATCGTTTCAAGATTAAAACAATCTATTGGTAAACATTTTTTATGTTTTTATAGTGAAAACGAAGCCTTTTTGGTATATGAACAAAGAAGAATATGACAAAATATTTAATTTTGTTAAACAGGGCAAATATCCGGAAAAGGGTTAAAAGAATTTTAAAAGACTGCTAAGAGCTAAAATTGAAAATTTTATTATAATAAGTGAAGAGTTGTATCGATGTTTTTAAAAGTAAACAAACGTGTAATAAAAGAAAATGAGCTAGATAAAATATTATTTTTGCTACATGACGACCCCACATCAGGACATATGGGGATGAACGTTACATTAGAAAAAGCAGGTAGAAACTATTACTGGCCCAAAATGTTTTAGTCAATAAAAAACTATATTTTAACTTGTGAAAAATGTCAATTTTCTAATCCTGTAAAGCGAGGCGTTCAAGAATTACATCCTATTCTAGTAAAAGATGTTTTTGAGCAAATAGGAATGATTTGGTTGGTCCGCTTTAAAAAACGCAAAAAGCGTCCGTCTATATAATTGTTTTAACTGAATATTGCACAAAGTGGGCCGAGGCATTTCCTATAATAGATAAAGTGCAGTTTCAGTTTCTCATGTTTTATATAATCATATTTTGTGTCGTAAAGGTGGGTTAAAATTTTACAGAGCGACCAAGGCATGGAATTTGATAACAAAGTCATAAAAGAAATTTTATTACGGTTTAATATTAAGCATGTAACGTCCAGAGCGTATCATCCACAAACCAATGGACTTGTTGACGCTTCAATCAAACTCTTTGTAAAGCTTTGGAAAAATTTGTCAATGAAAAACAGGATAATTGGGATGAATAAATTTTTCCAATTTTTTTTTTTTACAATACTAAAAATCAAAAAAGCACAAAGATTTTGCCGTTTAAACTGTTATATGAAAGTATCCAATACTTCCGTCTGATTGGCTTTATGGTCCAGGTATTTTAGTTTCTAGTAAAATTAATAGAGAAGATGTAACAAAAACAGGTAGAATTTCCGCTCAGGAAAATATAAAAAAACAAAAAGGGATACAAAAAAATTGCTATGAAAATCGCAGGACTTTAAAAAAATTTTTTGTAGGTGATTTTGTTTTACTTATAAATAGTAAAAAAGTGCAGAGAAGAGGTAATAAGCTCGACTAAAAATACAAAGAAATGTATACTATTGTACATTGTTTTGTGCAAAATGTATATAGTTTAATAGATAGAAATGGAAAATTACTTAGTAAATATACAAATGGTGACAATTTAAAACTTTTTAAAAAAAGAGATAAGAGGGAAAAAAATGTGCAAATCGAGTCGGAAGCAAACATAAGCACACATAATGTATTAGAATCCAATTTTTGGCATAATCAAAGTGTTGGGAAAAATACGGAAGAAGATGAAGTTTATAATTTTAGAGATTTTCTTAAAAAAAAAAATCATATTTCTAATTCAAGTAATGGTTTTAAGGCTTTTGATACAGATTTAGATTTGCAAACGAGGCACGAAATTAGTTTTGGAAATTACAAAGATTATGAAGATTTAAGATTAGCTGAAAAAAAATTAGATTTACAAAACAGCGACAAAAAGTAATCAGTTTTACAATCATGTCACCTTTTGTGACTTTAAAGATTTTAAATTCACCAAATGATCTTTTTACAACTAAAAAATCTGCCATTGATGTGCAAAATACATGTCGAAGTATTATTTCTCCCGAATTTTTACTATGGGAAAAACTGAATGAATCTTCTGAAGAGAATACATGCCTAGAAAGCAGTTTATAACATGAAGACAAAATTTTAAATTGTTTAAATAACAAAAATTGGCTGTCTTCTGACCTCATTGATGTCATTGGGCAGAAAATTTTTGCTCAAACAAGTTTAGGATTATTTTTCATGTGCATGCGTCCAGTTTTTACTTTCGGTTTTTGGATATACGGAAGGGTTTAAAGAAAAGATAAAAAATATATCTGCGGTCATTTTCATGCCTGTAAATTGTAAAAATACTCATTGGATCTGTTTAAAGCTTATAGTGAACGAAAGAAATTGTATTGGTTTGGATTCATACAATGGAAATCACGATAAACAAATGAAAAATATATTGACTAGATTACTACAAAATTTTAACACGTTCATTATAACCTATACAAGTTTATTTATACAAAAAGATGTCCCAACTGTGGAGTATATATTTTAGCATTTTTCTATATGCATGTTTTTAAGCTTAATTTTCACGAGTTTGATCCGGCCGATTTTAGACGTGTTCTAGTTGATTTTTATTAATAAAATTAAAATAGTACTTTTAAACTTTAATATTGGTTATTTGTAATTTATTTTTTTGTAAAATTTGTAATTCATTTAGTATAATATATTATAGTCTAGTATTCGCTGTAAGGTTGTGCTTTTTTAACGTTTTTATCACTTCAGTGGAATATGTTTTTTTACTGTTTTATATTTTTTTCTTTATATCTTTTTATTGTTTGTATTTTCTATTCTACTGAGAGTTGTCTTTATGTTTATTTAAGAAATAAATCGAATTTAATTAATGTTTCTATACATATTGTTACAATTATTGCTTGTTTATTTGTTCTTTTTTTCATTTGTTTTTTTTTTCCTTTTTCCAAATCGTTTTGTTCAGAAGTAATTGAAATTTTAATTCCATTTGTAAAATAAGAGTAAAGATAAGTAATATTATTTTAAAGTATGCCATTATATTGATACTAATGCTCAAACAAATATTTATTTGGCATATTATCCAGTCTTTTTTTCCCGCCTAACTTAAGGGGAATTTTTAAAATACGACAGGGGTCCAACTTTTCCCTCTAAAAATATTAAGCATAAAAATCATCTAAATTTAAATGTAAATGAAAAATAAAAATAAAAATAAAAAACACAGATGATTTTAAAACGCAGATAAAGGTAAGCTATCTTAATATTTTCATACTTTTTTTACAAATATATGCTTATTGCCCCAAATATTTAGACTAACTTAAACCCACATGGAATAATTTAAAGTCACCTAAAATACAAAATTACAATGTAATTGCCACTTAAATAAGTATTTTAAAAATCTTATTTTTTTTTAGTCATTTTTTAATTAATTTTTTAAATTTTTAATTGGATTTTTTTATTTAACAATTAACGTATAGTCTCGATAATAAAACAAGGGTAAAATAAACTCTGGCTATGTTTTCGAGACTTTTCTATAAATAAGAGACCCCTTAAAATGGTATAATTGTTATATGACTTGCTTGTTTATCGAGACTTCTTCTTCAATACACGGGGCAATAAAAGAACAAAGTCGGCCTTATTATCAAGACTATATGGTACCAAAAATTTGTTAAAAAAGCAGTTATATACTATAAAACTACAATATTTTATAATACATAAATATCATTTACTATTTAAGACGCTTTTATATTGCATATTTACAGCAAAATGTTTTTTATGTGGTTATTTTCAAGTTCGCAATTTCGCGTCCACCAAATAGATAGATACGATACGCGCGCTGTGTATAGCTAAAATGGATATATTTAATAGAAAAAATTTTTAAATACACATTTACGTAATACATAATTATTCGAATTTTATATATTACCTATATTATACCTCAAAATTATGCATTCTAAGGAAATTTCAGATTGGAAATAACAAAAAGAAAAAATGTACGGTAAAGGTGTAGCAGAACAGTGCCAAGTTTTTGGTGGGTCAATGCTATGCACAAAAATAATATAAAAAATATATTACCAAAAAAAGCAAATTAATATCCGTTATTTCCACTTTCATATTTTTTAATATGCTTTTTTGCTCATAAAAATGTATCCCCTAAAATGTGAAAGTTATAAAAGTTAAGATATATGCCCAAAACTTACAACAGCGTTTTTCAAATATTAGATTAAAGCATAAAAAAGGCTATGGTTGAGAAAATACTGGTTTATACGCGCATTTTTTTATATTTGCATCAAAGCTATTCCTTCTAAAAATTTGGCACTGCTATACAACACCTTTACTAAAAAAAGATATTTCTTTTTTAATACAGTCAGACCCCGATTTATCGCCATACTAAATTGCATAAAAATTATGGCGGTAAGCGAGGTGGCGCTATTTCGAGTTCAGTATCATTTATAAATGTAATTAAAAGAACACATAAAGTAAACGGTCTAAAATGCATCAACGTAAAAATATACGTAAAAATATGTAGATTTAAATTTTAAATATACAAAATTTCTATCTACATTTTTACATACTGCCATAATTACATATTTACAACACCGTAAGCAGGCCTGGTCTATCAATCGACTAAAATTGATATGTTAACAATAGTAGTGTAATAATAAAAAACTTAATAATGTAACCAATTTTAATTAAGTCTGTCAGAATACGACAATCTAGGATTATATTGGGGTGAACTTCTACAAAAAGAGTTTTCGTTCTTTTTTTTCCGTGAGAAATATAAAAGAGATTCTGTTATGATAACTGCCTAGCAGAAGTATCTATTTCCTATTAAACTATTTCCATTCAATTTACCGCGATCTAAAATTTCGCAAATCATAATAACTAGCAAGGGTTTCATAAAATTAATTTTAATTTTAATTATTGCAATGAATTTAATTTAATTAATTGATTTTGCGCATTTTTTGCGTCCAATGCATTGCAATACATTGTTAGTTATATATTTTTTAAAAATAAAAATATATACAAGTAAATGCAAAAAAACAGAATTACTGGCTAAATTTAGTGTTTTGTGTGTTTAAAAAAGTTTTATGATGCCTTATTTTGCACTAAAAATTAATAGTTTCAATCTGGCTTTTTTTTTAAAAATCAGTATTTAAGAAAGCTATCAAAACATTTTTATCTATAATAAATGGTCTATATAGTGCCAATACTTGTCAAGTTTTGCATATAATGAAAACTTTCTTGCCTAAAAATAAATGTTTTTTTTTGGTTTTGTTGAGTCTTTTGTTACACTTATTATGTGTATAACGCAAAAAAAAAAACTCTCAGATTTTCAAAGCATAAAACCATTTTTTGTAAAAATTGTAGAAAAGCAGTATAGAAACTATTACGTATAAAATACAAGAAATAAATATTGTATCGTTAACCTTTGTAGAAAATTGCGAACGTTACGAATTTTGGGTTATTAGACTTATTTTCTATTTTAACATTACAAATTATTGGCCGAAAAATTTAGACATTTATATATAACTTTTTTAAATTGTACTTAAAAGTTTTAATGTAAGCGTCCTTTGCTTTTTTAATATGCTTAAAGACAAACTGGTAAAACAAGTGCAATTGGGATAAATCGCCAATCATCATATTATATACACACAAGTTTTTTTTTTGTTTTAATTTACTTTTTTAAAAAAAAACTGTGATAAGCATTTTAGAGGTTTTTTTTGTTTTTTACAATAAATGTAAAATTATTAAGCAATTAATTGCATTCAATTGCAATAATTGATTACGCGAAACATCAATTGCAAAAATTACTTGTCTGCTAATATTAGATTGCAATTTAATTTTTGAATGCCCTGATAACTAGGGTTTAAAAATAAAATATAAAAAATATATACAAAAAACATGATTTTCCTGTAATTCCTGTTAAAAACGGCATTTCTTTAGTGATAGCTTTTTTAATTAATCTATATTATAGATTTATGAAAATAACTCTGTAGATTATAAAACAGTTATAGCCCGATAAAAACTTTTTTTTTTTGATAAAAGAGCATTTTATTTGTAATCAGTCTGCTAAAATTTTCAAAATGTATTTTAAAAATTTTTCAGTTGATTATATTATAGCATATTTAGCAACAAAAAAACATACCCATTTCGCTTTTTTTAAGCTCAATATTATTGGAACGAAATTAAAAATATTTTTAAATAAAGCTTTGAAGATTATGTATTTGCATATCTGGAAAACTGCAAAAACCGGTGTCAATGGTAAAAAAAAATGTGAGAGCTACTTTAACAACGTTGAAAATGTTTTTTTGTGAAAAAAAATTAAATTTAAATCAAGTACTCATGTAACTGATAATGCCAGTGCAACGGCGCGAGTATCCATCTTTAAAGAAAATATATATAACTGCATATTTTATTATGACAATTTTACCATTTTTATTTGATCAATAAAAATCTCAAATAATAATTCATTATGGGCATGTCTCATTTCACGATCCCTATAGAGATTCACTATAAAGATTCCCCATTGAAACAATAATTAGCTAAGTGTGACCCGACTAGCTTTTTTTCTAGTAACTAGTCGGGTATCGGGTAAAAAAATATGTACCGATGCCCGATTTTTTTTACTAACCGATTTACATATCTTTTTTCTTCTACATTGTTAAAAATTGCAAAAAATGACCAGAGTAACATCAGTACAAGTCATTGGGCTGAAAATTTTTTCTATATATTTATTGTATGAAGCAAGGGTGATAAAAAGTGCTTTTATCAATAACGTTACGTTATAACGTTACTTAAGATAACGTTACTAGACCGACATGTAACGTTGCCTTTTAACAGTTTCTAGCAATAAAAATATACATGTAATGCAAAATATTGAGTGCGCGCAAAGCTTTTAGGCATGCTATACGTTTAGTGTGGCCTATTTTTTAGACATAAAAATGTGTAAACGCGGAAAAAATAAAAATAACATTAGGGAAAAATTTTTATGGGGTAAAACTGATAAATAAAAAAAAAAAAAAACTACTATTTTTTTTTGTAAAATTAGAAATAAATTTTCGAAACGTAAGCATACCGTTATATGTTGTAAGTAAAAAAAATGTGTTTTTCAAATAAGTATTATCTACATTATTTATTTTATGGTACAATGCATTCTGATTTTTTTTAAACTCTTATGTCCTCGGTAAAACCGTTTGACACGACGTACAGAATTGGGTCGCATCACTATTACGTAGTGGACCCAGTATGTAACACATTTTGTTTATCCTTGAGTCTGGGATAAGATAACTGTAGGTCGTAAAACATCTGTAAATTTGCTCGATTAAAAATTTGGGCTACATAGTTAGAAATACTACGAGGCTCCTCAACAACAAAATACAGTATGCATGTTTACATATCTAATTTTTAAAAACAACAATTAATTGGCACCACATATTTTATGTAAAGAAAACTTTGTAAAAAAAAGAACCTAAAATATTTATACAAAAATACCTAATCTTTAATACAAAATGTTGATATTACACAATGCAATTTACTTTTAATGCGGCCAAGATTTTAAGCTCGTGCTTTCGTCGGTTTTTACCCAAAAATACAAAACAAAAAACGAAAAAATAAAATAGAACTAATAATCGCTGCAACCGAAAAAAATTTGATAGCGTATTTTGTTGTAACTCAAATAAGTTGTATCAAAATTTTAATTTTACACTAATTTATGATGTAAATTAGCATTTTTGTGTTATACATGCAGTAGACCTTTTTTAACTGTTATCGTAGGACCAAAAGTTGTAAAATTATATCGAATAATCACAACCCCGAATAATCGAGATCTAGTATAAGTAGAAGTCCAAAAATTGACAGAATCTATTTTTTTTTGTACAAATATAGTAAATACTAAGCACATACATAAGAATAAAAATATCTACGTTAATTATCTTATTATTAGATATAAATATTTAGTATTTTATATTCTATGGATTCTTCATTTATTTGTTTTAAATTTTCCATAGAAAAATAGAATTGACCATTTAAAAAAAATTTCAAATATTAAGATGGTTATAATATGAACCCATATAATACTAATTATTTTTTTTTGGTAACTTAGAATACCCTGATTAGTCTTTATTATTGCAAACTAAAATAAATTGGTTGCATCAATACTGGATTTATCTGGATAATAGAAATAAATTGAGCTTTAGCGAACATTGTATTAAAAGAAACAAATTTATGTGCTTATAGTGCATTTAACAGGCATGATTTACGTCTCTAGAAAAATTAATTATGACTTATTATCATATATAGAGTCAAACGTGTTTTGATTTAGATTTTACCTATAATCTGCCAATTGAAAAAGCTCTAGTTGAAAGGTAAGCCAAATACTGATAAAATATGAAAAATTATCGAGAAAAAAAATGTTGTTGCTTATCTGTTAACTTTTTTTCACATAGTTGCATACTGTTTGATCTTATCAATTAAAACATAATCTATAAAAATTCTTACATAGTATAATTTATTACGCATAATAGCGGCAAAAAACATATGTTGTATTATAAAAATACTTATTTTTAGCCTTTTTTATATTATCTGTATTATCTGTCAAAAATATATCAGTAAAGCTATTTACAAATTTAAATGATATAAACAGTACACATTTCTAACATAAAAGAAAAAATTTTTGTCATTACCGCCTGTCCATAGCATTTACACATAATTATAATTTTTTTGTAAAAGAAAATTTCTTAAAAAAACGTCAGAATAAGTACCGGTTAATAGAGGCTCTAATTGAGAGAGGCACGAGCAATTGCGTTTCTACTGTACTAAAGTTATCACTGACATCAAAATTACCAGCTAAAAAACGCTGCTTCGTTAAAACTATAATTTTGATAACAAAAAATAGAGGATGGCCAAAACCCAATAACGTTACGTTATACCGTTATTTTTAAAAAAACATTATTTAAAGTTATAAAAAAAGCGTTACTCACCCTTAGTAGGAACCCTTGTGTTCTTTGCACATATTTTAGAAACCAGTTAATCTATAATTTCTTTATATTTGAAATTTATCTCTCTTAAACTTACAAACTAATTAGAGATTTTCTGATAAACAAAGATCTTGTTTTTGTTCATTTATGTACCTTCTGTAATAATGCAGGCTCATTTATGTACACTTTATTGATATCCCTGCAATTTTCGTTGGAAATAGTTATGCTGTCATAATATATCAGTGTGAGGGAAACAACGTGACCTGTACAGAAGAAAAAAAAACAGGTTTCTTTAAAGAATGTTAATAAATAAGCACTTGCGCAAAAATGATTAAAAAAAGTCAATATAAAAAACATTAATGATGGAAGATCTTTATAAATAGAAATCATTTTTTTTTTTTTTTAATATACATAAACAGTATGAAAATACATAAAAAAACTATACTATAAAAAAATAATTTATTTTATTGATGTTTTATTTTATCTTGTATTTCATGTAATTTATTCCACCAATAAAGTCTTCAACTTCTAGTTTTGTTATCTTCCAAAACTTAAATTAATTTTCATAATCTGACTAGATTTACTGAAGAATTTTTCTGCTCGTTATAAAATATAGAAGTCTACAATTAATTCCTACATTTATATACACATTAGGCGTGTCTCATAATATATATATATATTAACATTTATATATTTGATTTACATATATATATAACTTTGGATATGTCTTTTTTACAAAAAATCTTTTATTACTCGGATTGAAAATTTTCCTTATATTCTTCTTCTAGACAATATTTTTAAAAAGTTGTAGACAGTAATACTGTCTATGAAATTTATTATATAGTAAACTCGTTATATATATACAGTTTCGTGAACGGCTAAATTTTATAAAAATTATATATAGAGTAAATTAGTTACTATATTATAAACAAAAAATGAGTGTTTTAGTATTTTAAAAAGATTCTGAAAAGATCAAAAAAATTCAAAAAAAAATAACAAATGTTATATTAAGCATTAAAAAATAGATTTTAGCATTTATTATTACTTTATATCATTTTTTGACAAAAATAATTTGTATATATTTAACATATGGGACACGCCTATTGTTCATTTTATTTTTCTTTCGCTATTTTTTATTATACTTGTATAAATTGGTGCCAAAAATATAATTAAGAAAACCGGATAAATGGTATGAAAAATGAAAGCATAAATCGTTATGGCGGAAAACTATTTGATCTTACGTCGTCGTAAAAAATATTAAAAAATACTAAAGGGTAAAGCATAAAATTAAAGTGATTGTTAGGAGTTATAAAAACCCTGCAAACACCTAGGAGTACGTTTGCCGTAATTTAAATACTTTAAAACTTTTGGATGACGGGTTAGAAGCTTTGGACTTAGTCTGCTTTAGCATTCTAAAGATGATTCTTTATTTACAAGTTACTTCTTTTATAGCTGAAAATTAATCAACTATATTACTTAATATATCTTAATCAAGCCTGTCATTTATCCCGAAACAAAACATTAGATTAAATGCGATTAATTTGTCAGAAATGATATTTGAATAGCGCAAACATTGGAACTCGGCGAGTTCTCGTGTTTGCGCACCTCAAATTGCATTTTTAAGCCTTATAACGCGTTTTTGCGATCATATATGATGTGGGGTCAATTACACATGGAAGGGATGTTTTGACCCTAACAAAAACAAATATAAAATATAGGTTTCACGAAGGAACTTCGCCATCCTTTTTGTCATGAATTAAACTATGTTAAAAGCTGATATAGCATATAAATATATTAAAAAATTGCCTTGTACCATATTTACTTAACTTTATGTATACATTTTACCTTAAGCATTGTTCTTGGTTTTTTTACCACAAAGATTTTTTTTAACAAAATCATGCCCGGAAGCTTTTTAATATATAATTGCGTTGTATGCATATTTTTTAACCTCTTACCCGAAAATACCCGAAAATACCCGATACTTGAGTTAATAGTAACATACTAGTCGGGTCATATCTTAGTAGATTAGTATATTTTTTTTATATTTTCCAAGAAAAAAAAACTTTCCAATGGAGATTTAATTTCGCTAAGATAGCCCTCTTAGATAACTTAAATCTCCATTGGTAAGTATTTGACATACTAATTTTTTCTCAATTTGGTGATTTTCTATGGAGAATCTCTATAGGGATTGTACATTACAACATGCCCTAAATATGTTACAATTTAATCTTTGACTCATAGACTAACAAATCTAAAACATATACATTAGTCTAAAATTTAATACAAAAATATTGGATGTATTAATTCTGAATTTTTGGTACAATCAATACATAATGTGTTATTTTAGATCTAATATTAGACAAAAAAAAATTTATTTAATCAGATCAGCATAGTTAGTCTATTAAAGATACTCTTAAAAACATGTTGACAAGATTGTATGTTAGAATAGGCAGCTAGTCTATTCGAGATATATCATACAAAGCACAAGTTTTTTTTTTGATATCTTCAGATATTTTATAGTTACTTCTCACAAATGTTTTTAGGTAATTAAACCTATTTAAAATGAGATAAATAAGGTAAAAAAGACTATCAGTCGCCTGTTTTGGCGGTAGCCATGGCCAGTACAACGCCGGTGGTGGCGGCTGTTGCTGAAATATCAGGTAACGAGTAAGTGGCTCCCAGCTTTTCAAACGATTAAATAAATGTCATCCTACAAAAAGATATGGAAATGATGACATGCACGTATCGGTCGTAAAAAGTTAAACCTTTAAACCGAAGGAATTATCACTTCAAATACCGAAATTTATAATTTGATAGAAATTATAGACATGAAATCTATACAGTTACTTTTAGGGTTGTAATAGGTTAATAAGAAATATATACAGGGTAACATATTTGCGGTTTATAAAACCTTAGAACAAAAAGAAAATGACTTTGAATCCTTTTTATTTGGGCTTACAGAGAATTTATGTAAAAATATGATATCATTATCACCTGAACATAGGCCCGTACGAGCATCTTGCTGTTTTATATGCGACCGGGCAATGCCGGGTTTGCGAGGGAGCTGACTAGCTCTTTTGCAAGTTTTTGCGTAACAAAAATATAAATCTATAATCTATACAAACTCAAAAAAAAAATTACTACTAAAAATCTATGAGAAACTAATACTAAATTCGTATACAAAATTAGCATGCCCTTGCATATAAATCTTCATTTAACAAAAATACAGAATTATTATGTTTACAGTCTACGTTCTATTATATGAAAACTTCTCTAATATCAACGTTCAATTTACCCTTAATTTGGGGCATGATTTTTTTTTGTTTATTTATGGGTTTTTTACTGTACAAATTATAAGATATTTAAAAATATGCTTTTCTCTAATGTGAACATTTATATTGCGTACTTTTACATTTTAAAACAATAAATTAAACATATAAATAAAGATTTTGTACCAATTGTATGTACAAACAATCTATGAAATCAATTTGGGAAGTTTATAAATAATTTTATTAGTAAAGTGTCTACATAAAGCTCGTATTTAAACATTTTTCGAAACTTGCCCCAAGTTTTTCAGATTAGAGAAGTTTCTCTGTATTCATTGGCTCAGACAGACTTTTTGATTTTTTGCGAGGTAAAATATACACATTATTTCAGTTTATTTATTTGTTTTTTCTTTCATTTGCCATACCATTATTTTTTAATATAAAATTATTTTAAAAAGATGTTATAATAGGACCTAAAAAAATATATGTAGGGGGTTTATTTTTCTTTACAATCGTAAAATTCTCTTTTACTATAAGAGAAATGTTACTATTGTAAAGACCTGTACCCAATAGGTTTTGGTATATTTACACACAATTTTCTTTATTTTATAGTGTTTAGTCCAATAAATGCATTATGGTTAAAATCGAACCATGGTGCGGTCTATGGGTTCAAATATTCCCTATAGTGAAAATTTTTTTGTAGTTTAATGCAAATCATGCAAAATTTTCTATGCATAATTTAATCTTTGGTATTTGGATTTATGTGTTAGTCTGTTGTAAAAAGTTTACCATGGTAAAAATAAAGCTCCCTTTAAAAAGAGTTTTTTGTATTTATTTACTAAGATTACATTATAGTGAAATTTTAAAATGATTGTCAACAAAAAAAATATCCATCTTAAACTTTTATTGAAACATGCATTTACACCTGTTACATATTTTTTTTTTGGTATGTGAAAGCAAACATCTTAATTTCGTAGCATCGAAAATAATATAAATTTTATCACAGGATACCATAGTATCATATAATAACAGTTAGTATTTTTTTACGTTGTAAAGTGTCAGATGCCGTTATCATTTTGATAAAATGATGTTTTATAATTTCATAAATAAAAAATAAATAAATAGAGTACAAACACAATATATCGGCCAAAAACGACAACACCAACTAAAAACTACACAATTTATCAACTAGAGTCAAAAATTCAGACCTTTTTTGTTATTATTCTAACTTGCAAATGAAACAAAAAAAAACATACTAAACGTAAAGCAGTATAATCAATTATGTATTATGTAATATTACGTGTTATTGGACGCCTTAATTCTATATAAAACTTTTAAAAGTCTTTGCAACCGCAATAAAAGTAAAATAAAAGTTTAATATTTTTAGTAGAGATCCAAAAAATTTAGCGCGTACTATTTGTTGGGTCAACAATGTGACTCCTGTTCAAGATATGAGAGATAAGGGAGCGCCGACTCGTCCAGATGACGCAAGGAAGAGATCAAGCAATTCTGTTACAGAATCGCCTATCAAATCGCGTTTTCAAGCATTAAACGCTATCTATTTATACGCTTATAAGAAAAAACACTTCTGATACACTTGTATCATATCGATGATTATAATGAAAACTTTCTTTTCCATAAAAAACCAAAAACCATAAATAAAAAAATTTAGTAACTAAATAAGTATTTTTGAAATGGAATTCACACTCGTAGACAAGCTGCCCGTGGGAACAGGCATTCTTCCAACCGTGGTAATCTAACTTTGAAGATAAAATACTTTGCTAAAAGTTTAAAAGTATTGAGTCACGATTTTGACACTTTTTGTTGTCTCATATTAAATCAAACAACCTATAAAAGAGAATTTATAATATAAAAAAAGGTTATTTTGTGTTCTATCACAGGCAAAATAAATCCGTTGCATAACACTTATGTACCCACTACAAATATATGCACGATGGATCTTTCTACGGGCATTGCAAAAGCTATTTTTTTAGATGTTATAAAAAAAACATGAATTTTTTATTAACCTTAATGCGTTTACTTGTAAATATGTTAGCATTTTTGTATTTTACGAAAAATAAATATATGTCTTTTATAGGGTAAGAGCATAATAATAATCCCATATAATTTTTTTCATGTGTTATTATAAATAAAAAATGTTTGTGCTTATTTAAGAAGCGTAAAACGTGATAAATTGCTCTTCAAACATACTTATGTAATATGTAGTAACAACTTTGTATTAGTGATCTATAATATCCTTTAGTACTATTTTTTGCCTCAGTAATTTTATTCGTTGAAAAAGTTTGGTTTAAAATTACAACAAATCAATTAACAATTATTTAGTACCTAACTTGTTGTTATAAATATAGCACAGTCTTACAGGCTCATGCCAACAACCACAAGCGGGCAAGCTGCCGGGAAACTGGGCATGCCGGTCCGTACTGTAAAATAGGAATATGCCTAGATTATCACATAAAAAAACTTTTTAATTTTCTTGTAGCCTGAATTTTTATAATTTCTAGTTGTACTAAAGTAAGTTTTAACAATTGTAATGAATGCATTCTTTTGATTTTTTTTTAAAAAACTAACGGTATTAATACAAAAAATCCTATAGATTTTTTTGCCAAGCAAAAAAAAAATTGTTTCGTGAAAGTAAATGACAAAAATATTACCACTTTAAGTACAAACAAAACTTTTATACTTTGCCTTTTAAACGCGAAAATCTCCATACTTTTATGTGTAATTGACAAAAATTATAACAAAAATGCAATGAGCTGTCAACCACACTTTTTTGTAGCAATAATATGTAAAAATGATATAAAAACTGAAAAAATTTAAGATAAAAATTTTTTTATATAATTATCCTGTATAAAACAAAACACCGATATTATACATAAAGCTTAACCTTAATCTTGCACTCAAAGCGCAAAAAAAAGGTTGGATTTTAAACGCACGCGCCAAAAACCCGTAACAATTCATCATTACTCAAATCGGATTTAAAATAATGAGGATGTTTTAATGCAAATTTTTGCTTTTGAATGTTCAAAAAGAGGCACTATAATTTTTTATAATCTTTTTTGGCGTGTCTTATTTCTCATAATCTTTGGAAATATTTTCGTCGTTTGACATTTTTTGACCCGGTTTTTAAAGGATAACTAAATAGGGATAATATGTACAAAATACGTTTTTTTTTGATAATTAACAGAATATTATAAACCTAATTTTATAATTCTTTCATAATTTAAATACTGTTATTTTTATACTATTTTTTAATAGATTGTACTGACAATTTCATACATTTTTGTAACACTTTTTTATAAAATTTTAGTTTAAAAGTGTGGGTGATCATGTCATGTCATTTAATACACAAATATAAGTTTTTTTTTCTTTTTCTTTTACAAATAAAAATTATGTATAATATGTGTTAGTTACTATTCACAGTGTATATATTCAGTTCATGTACTTTTTTAGGTATAGTTTGTTTTGCTTTGACAAAAAAAAATGCTAGTTGTGTCAGTAACTCTTAAATTAAGCCAATTTCATTATTTACTTTCTATCGTTGAACTATGCTGTTTTTTGATATAAAGACTCTGATAATATGGCATCAATCTATATCGACAGTGTGATAATTTGTTGTTTTCACATATAAATAGTATTTTCTGCGATATTAAAAAAAATCGACGTTGTAAACCTCTTTTAAAAGTGACGTAGTTTCGTCATTTGCTATTGTGAGATTCTGTTTCTTTGTCTTTTTTAAGCATAAGTATAAGTATTTTTGTCATTTACTTTTTTGTGTGCAAAATTGATGTTTTTATTCATCTAAAGTTTTAAAATCTTTGTTTTTGCCTGTAAAATAATGTGTAAATTTGTATTTTTCAAATTAAAAAACAAAAAAATTAAGGAGATTAAAATAAAAATATATTAAATACAGTAAATTTATATTTTTATAATGATTCCTGGTCGTATATTTGTATCTGGATATTCAAATGAACTTATATATTCTTTTATATAGGCTAGTGGTCTTTTAAGTTTTCAGACACATTCTTGGTTTGACATAAATTTCCAACAAGTCTTACATTCTTTGCATGCATCTTTTATTTTACTAGAAGCTCAGTAAACGCTTGTTCTTTTGTATTATTATTTTCATGTCCTTCAGACGACTATCGTTTATGAGTGTTATAATTTCGTCATCACAAAGTGTGTTCGATGCTGGTACTAGGGACGTAGGAAGAAGGGGGACGTCCATACCTCGAGAGCTTTTTTTTTGAATTTTTTTAGAAAATGATATTTTTAAAAATCACAACAAAATATTTAGAAAAATATTGTATAAACGAATGTGTTTGTA
This sequence comes from Agrenia bidenticulata, assembly GCA_034694785.1. Classification (NCBI taxonomy): domain Eukaryota; kingdom Metazoa; phylum Arthropoda; class Collembola; order Entomobryomorpha; family Isotomidae; genus Agrenia; species Agrenia bidenticulata. Next base: position 1,865 of record JAQFYM010002978.1, on the reverse strand, counting down.
CATATGCTTGTATACTGTTACGTAAAAGAATTTTTAACGTGACAATAAGCTAATTTATTAAGACAAACACTTCAATTGTACAAGTTTTTGTGTATGTGCAGATAAAAGACTATGTAATAAAATTGTAATCACCTTTTGCAAGTAATCATGACTTATGAAGTTTTTTAGAAGAAAAAAACATAATATTTAGCGTAAAAGATCATGGAAAAGCAATAAAAAACGTGAAAATTAGCATATGTTGTATGCATAACTGAAAAAATGCATGAACTATTTATGCTATATAAATATACCTATTTGTGTACATTTTTTTACAAAAAAAGCAAATTTATGTATTTAAACAACCAAAATTTACTTATTGAAATAGCTTGTGTACACTTCTTTACCAGCAAACAATTATACGATATATAATACAGGGTAGTTTTATACATAAATAATATTATTTACAAGTAAAAAAAAACGTTTGTTATGCATGCAACAAACAATATCCACTGGTTACTAGTATTGCCGGTATTAACAGCAACACTTGCTGCTTATTAGTTTCTTTAAAGTTTTTTTGGACTTACATAGATATAGCAAATCAAAATAACAGCGTGTGTATTTTACAAGCTGTAAACATTTTATGCCAAAAAGGCCGTTTAACTTTGTCCATGTTTGATTTAAATATAAATTGATAATAAAATACATACAAGAAATGACAAAAAAAACATACCAAACTCTGCTTGATTGATTTGTAATTATAAATACATACAGTGGTTCTAATTGTGCAAAAAACGTAAAAGGTATTGCAGCATGTAAATATACAGCAATATCACATATATAATATTGAAAACCAGTATTTATAGATACAAATGCATATAGCAATTTTTTAAATATAGATTAGAGACCTGCACGGTTTGGTCATTGACTGCCAGGACCGGACCAGACCGCATTTTTAAATCGCGTAACGGGATCGGACCCGACCGGAAGGTATAATAACCGGACCGACGCAAAAATTATGCCAAAATTTAGATTTTTATAAACAAAACTTTTTATTAATTTTGTATCGATCATTATAAATTTTAAACGTTCACAGTAAGCAAAGATGAAGCTTGTATAAAAATAGACGCAACCTAGAACTTATGTATAAATAAACAAAAATATGTTCTATTTACCCATAAAGGGTCTTTTTATCGTTTACAACAAATATAATGAACTTTTTTGACGACGTTAGTAATTGAAATAATAAGAAAACAGATTTAAACGATAAGCATACAAATATACACCAACTTTGTTTAAATAATTAAAATTCGCATATGAATGCTACGAGCTTGACAACACATTTAATAATAAAAGTCCTTTTAGCAGATTCAATATGGCAAAACTTTTAGGCATTGTACTATAAAAGGGCAGTATAAATATAAAAAGAAAGTTCGTATTTTACCTATATTTTTCTTTTATAAAAAATCAAAAAAAAAAATTGTTTCTCGGAAATCATAACCGGACCGAACCGGTCCGGCGCGGTCAATAACCGAACCGTGCAGGTCTCTAATATAGATGTACAATTTTGGGCATAAATTTGCGTACCAGATTTTTGAATATTTCTGCTACTTGCACTAAATAGTTTTTGTTACGTTTTTTAACGTTTTTTGTGTTTTTGCGGTGTATTTGTTTAAATTCTTTTTGTTTTGTATATTATTTCCAGGAGTATTTAGTTTCGTATTTTATATAGATTGAAATTTACATGATTGAAATCTATATTTTAGATATAATTTAGTAAGATAAAATTGAGGAAAGGCTTTTGGTTTTTTTATTCAAGCAAAAGAGGTTCGTTAATAAGAATGCAAGAATAGTGTAAAATTTATAATAAAAAACGCCACTCAAAAATA